>JAIFKI010000026.1:2082500-2265000 GCA_025389145.1 Misgurnus mizolepis | reverse complement strand
ATTTGTGTCTGTCTGTTTACAGTATCCATGCATCCATCCATCTGTCTGTTTTCCTGTCTGTCTGTCTACATTATCTATCTGTCCATCTTTTCATCCACCTGTAATTTATCCATCCATCCATCTAACCATCCACCCATCCATCTATCCATCCATTTGTGTGTCCATTTGTCTGTCTGTATCATTTCTGTGCTGTTGTTTGTTTTTCAAAGGTGAAACACATTTTATGGATATTTATATATTATATTAAATTAATAAATCCATAAAAAAATCAAGAAGCAAAATCAAGAGGGGGGGCTATCTATCTATCCATCTATCTATTTATCTATCTATCTGTCTAATTATGTCTGTCTATCTCTGTCTGTCTGTCTGTCTGTCTATCTATCTATCTCTGCATGTCTGTCTGTCTGTCTGTCTGTATATCTCTGTCTGTCTGTCTGTCTATCTATCTGTCTATCTCTCTATTTATCTCCTGTCTGTCTAATTCTATCTCTCTCTCTCTCTCTCTCTCTCTCTCTCTCTCTCTCTCTCTCTCTCTCTCTCTCTCTATCTAATTATGTTTGTCTAATTATGTCTGTCTATCTCTGCATGTCTGTCTGTCTGTCTGTCTGTCTGTCTGTCTGTCTGTCTGTCTGTCTGTCTGTCTATCTATCTATCTATCTATCTATCTATCTATCTATCTATCTATCTATCTATCTATCTATCTATCTATCTCCTGTTTGTCTAATTATGTCTGTCTGTCTGTCTGTCTGTCTAATTATGTCTGTCTATCTCTGCATGTCTGTCTGTCTGTCTGTCTGTCTGTCTGTCTGTCTGTCTGTCTGTCTATCTATCTATCTATCTATCTATCTATCTATCTATTTCCTGTCTGTCTAATTATGTCTGTCTGTCTGTCTAATTATGTCTGTCTGTCTGTCTAATTATGTCTGTCTATCTCTGCATGTCTGTCCGTCCGTCCGTCCGTCTGTCCGTCCGTCCATCCGTCCATCCGTCCATCCATCCATTAATCTATCTATCTATCATCTCATGTCCGTATAATTCTCTCTGTCTGTCTGTCTCTGTCTGTCTGTCTGTCTGTCTGTCTGTTCTTTGTTTTTCAAAAGTGAAACATATTTTATGGATATTTATATATTATATTAAGTTAATAAATCCATAAAAAACAAGAAGCAAAATCAAAATGTTCAGAGTGTCATGTATGTTGCTCGTCATTTTAAAATATGTGTTTGTTGTGTCATATGAACCATGTGCATCATGCCTCTTGTCAAAATACGTGCCTGCTGCACATGCGTTGAAAGGGTTTATGATAAAAGTAACGCTCATGTTCACAAAATACTCCCAAAACACTTAACACTAAACTCTTATAACAAATGATATTAAAGAGTATCTGGCAAACGCGAGCGTCTCTTTTATCATAAACCCCTTTGAAGCATCTGCAGCAGTCTCGTATGTTGACATCACGCGTGATGCACATAAGTTTACACGACGCACCGAACACATATTTTGACATGACAAGCTACATACATGTTGTGACGAGCTTCGCATCGTGCGCCCTTGAAAAAGAAGCCACTGGCCGCTACTGCATTAAAGTATGTTAAAATATCTTTAGAAATATGCTAACCTTAATCAGATGTTCACGTAAACGGCATGGTCCGAAATTAAGGGTATAAAGCCAGCCTGTTTGATCGAGATAGACCGGCGAGATAATAGGCCTTTTAAAGTGACACACTGGGCGAGAGATAGTGTGAAAGAGAGGTAATTGTAATCTGCTTGCAGTGTAAAGCTTACTTTTCTTTCGGTCTGTGTGAAATGTAGCTGATTTGCCGTCTTTGTGTAAGCCAGGTTTATGTGTGCCTCCCCGGCCCACCCCGATGCGTCCACAGTGGCAGCGAGTGCTGTAATCTCATTATTCTGCTCTGGGAGGCTGGCTGTCGGCCCTGGAACTACGATTTACACATGGCATTTCAACACGGAGGGGATGGGCCTTCTGTCCATGAAGCCCACACTGACATTTATCCATTTGACATGTTCGCCTTCTCTCTCTCTCTCTCTGTATCTAACTTACACACACAAACAACAAATGCATTTGCTGTTACCTTTAATCTATAAAACAACTATAGATGCATATAAAATATATTTATTGGTGCTTGCTAGGGGAAGTATCAATATAATGTTGCACACACTTACTGTAGGGTTTGGGATTTCTATAAACCCATAACCCGGACTG
This sequence comes from Misgurnus mizolepis, assembly GCA_025389145.1. NCBI lineage: Eukaryota > Metazoa > Chordata > Actinopteri > Cypriniformes > Cobitidae > Misgurnus > Misgurnus mizolepis. Next base: position 2,262,779 of record JAIFKI010000026.1, on the reverse strand, counting down.
TTAGGGTGAAGTCAAAATTGACCCGATTTATTTCTGTTATTACTTAAACAAATCATGTTTTATTTCGGCTGTCAATACCTTTTAGTTTTTAAATACCTATACAGTCACCTTGGATAAAAGCGTCTGCTAAATGCATAAATGCACATGTACAGTATAACCACCTGGCTTTTTGTTTTATGTAACATACATTTTTCATGATCCAGCCAATTATCAATACATAAAATGTTATGATGCATAATAAAATGTCATCATTTTGAATAGAAGGAGGAGCTTGAGTTGTATTCAACGACTAGAAGATCACGAGCTAAAAGTCTCAACATAGAGACTTGGTGCTGTATGATCTGGACTGGTACCCGTTATTATCCTCCAGACCACCTGAACAACTGCATAGCAATGTTAATCCGTTTTTAACTTGATTCATAACTTCTATCCCAGGCAGTGTAATAAGAAGCGAACTCAAATTGCCCTCACATAAGGTTTTTAGCTTTTAGCTTCGATGGCACAGAGCAGCACATCTATGGGATTTCTTTTCTGATAGACCAAAACTGCAGTTGATTTTGCATTAATATTAAAGCGGGTGCTTTGACTTTAAAGGATATTTCAACCGAAGAGCCAATTACCGTCAGCGGGTTGCTTCGGAAAACCCGCCATCTGACTTATCTTTACAATGAGTACAGTCATTTTAGCCTGATTTTATGGTAAAGGCTGTAATGTGTCGGTAGCCATGGCGTGGTAACGTAGAATACATTAATCTCCACTCTCCTCCATTTCGTTTCACTGCTGACATAGCTATTTACTGACAGTTAACGGTATTACAGCATTAATAATGGAGAAGATGCCAGCCACCACATCACCATTGAAAGGCTAATGGCAGCAAACTGCAAATTTGTGTTTCATGTGATGCCCGAAATCAAAATCAAAAAGAATTATTTGAAATATGTTAATATAATACTATTACGGTAGCTGTAAGCAAATAACTATCTGAAAACTTTTTGTGACATGTTTTGTTCCAGAATGTAGACGGTTTCATCGGACGCACGTGCGGTGATGCGATTACGATCTGAGCAGAACCTTACTTTTACTCTGTTTGTTTAATGGTCCTCGAAAATAACAAATGTTTTGTTTCCTAAAGATGAGCCAAGATGGGGATTACGGATTACCGCTATTTGATGGGAGGTTTGACAGCCGATCTGTAATTAAGATTGTGCACTGTATAGTACACAGTAACATTTGCTAAGTGTAGTTTTTGATACGATTTAGCTATAATATGAACTAAGGTAGGCTAATCTACTTGTTCTTCATTTTGCTTGTAAAATCTACAGTAAGTTACTGGCAGCTAGTTGCCAGTAATACCCAGTAATACTGTAATTTCTACAGATTTTTTTTTTGCTTTTACGCGAATTTAATGCATTGGGAAGATGCTTTTATCTGAAGGGATTTCCAGTTCATTTAAGGAATAAATTAGCATGTGTTTCCCCTAGGATCGACCCCACAACCTTTTGGACTGCTTACGCAATGCTGTTGTGTTTTCATAAACACAATAAGCATATCTTTTAAAAATCAGATTTTTATCGAAACATGTTTTATGCATTTACATGCAAGTCAATACACTGTCTATGCAGAAAACTTCATTTACACAGGTTTCGGAAATTTGTCAGGTTTTTTGCAGGCAGTGATGTCACCGCCGAAGGTCTACCTACACTGTAAAAGTTGAAAAGTAAAAAAAAATACTTTTTCTAATTTTAAAGGACAAGTTCGGTATGTTACACTTCAAGCCCTGTTTTCAGATTGTTTATGAAGAAATAGAACGATTTTGACTGAAATTTGAACAGATGATGATGGCCCAAGAATTTTCGGGTGTTTGTTGTATCAGCCCCCACCTCTACAATGGGTGTATAGGTGCACTGGAACAATCCTTCCTAACATGCATTAAACTTTCGTTTACAAAGACGTGAAACTCACCGAGTGGTCAGGGATGTTGTATGATATGCTCACACAAAAATGACATGTTTTCCATCAGGTTTTATCGTAAGTTTCTGTCCAACTCCATTGACATGTATTAGATGTGCTGTGAGGTACGGTATCACTCCGACGCCGGGAACTTTGTTTGTATTCTTGCAATTGGCAAAGGTGGATTATCGCCATCAACTGGGCTGGAGTGTCTATTATTCAAGCTCTCAATGGAAGAATATGCGTGTGTGAGGCGTTTGGAAAAATAGGTCCAGAAGTTTACAACGAATGGTAAAACACCTGTTGGAAAGCATCTTTTGCAGCGATTTTTGTGTGAGCATATCAGTGAACACCCCTGACCACTCGGTGAGTTTCACGTCTTTGTAAACGAAAGTTTAATGCATTTTAGGAAGGATTGTTCCAGTGCACCTATACCTGTACAGCCATTGTAGAGGTGGGGGCTAGTACAACAGAAACCAAAAATTCTCGGGCCAGCATCATATGTCCAAATTTCAGTCAAAACCGTTCTATTTCATCATAAACAATCTGAAAACAGGGCTTTAAGTGTAAAACACCGAACTTGTCCTTTAAGTGAAAAATTCAAGGTGAAAAAAATGACTTCAATTGGTAACAACCAACGGGTCGTGCACACCAAGGCGTTTACGCGACTGGGGTATGCTTTTAATTTTTTCTCATGAAAGCAGCACGTTTTTAAAAAGCGGCAGCAGCTGCCGTTTTTTTAAAGCTGAGCACCGAGAGTTAAACGGTCAGCTCGTCAATGTCACTTCTCACTTGGCCTTCCAATCACAGTGAAGGAGGGGACAAAACCCACAACAACCAAATGGCTCATCGTTTAACTACTGATAAACAAAGCAGAAGTTTCATAGCAACATTTTGCCTGGTGTTTCAGCCGCGTTTAAACGCTTTGGTGTTCACACCCATTCAAATGTAAGCTTTTTCAACTAAACATTTTTGCTAAAAACTTTATTTTTTTAAGTGTTACAAATTGAAGTAATTTTTTAAGTTAACCCAATTTTTATATTTTACAGTGTAGTCATTCAAGAAGGCGTCAGGCAATCTGTCAAAAGCTAAACTTGTCTTATGTCTGCTGAACTACTTTACTTACTTCGGTTTGTGATGTTTATCTTATACATGCGAGACATGCACACTAGTGTTGTAGTCAAGACCACCTAAATTAAGACCAAGTCATGACCAAGACCAAGACAGGCCGAGACCGAGACAAGACCAAGACTTTAAAGGGTCGAGACCGAGTCAAGACCAAGACCAAGACAGGCCGAGACCAAGTCAAGACCAAGACCAAGACCATGGCTTGCCATCCACTTAACACAGTGTAATAAAATTAGAAAAACTGTCATTGGGAGAAACTTAAACAATGCTTAAAAAATGCCAACATCATATGCCAAACCTGAATAAACTGCATAAAATTAATGATAAAAAATAAATTTGTGAAGTGCCATCAGTTGTGGTCTTGACCGGTCTTGAAATAAAATTCTGAGTCCTCTTTGTCTGAGACCAAGACGAGACCGAGTAAAAATGCAGTCGATTCCAAGACGAGACCAAGACCTTTAAAAAGTGGTCTTGAGACCGGTCTTGAGACCGAGACCAGTCTCTTGAACTGCAACACTAATGCACACATAAAACTGCAAGAAAGACGGGATAATGAGTAGAAATCTATTAGTGCCAATTGGATTTTGTTTTTACGCATTGACCTTACGCGTTATCAGTTTATTAAGCATAATAGGAGTAAGTTGCATGAAAACATATTCAATGACTTCAGATTTAGTTTTTGCAACTTGAGTTGCTTAACTTGAAGCAGCACAAGAAATTACAAACATTGCTTCAAAGGAATCATATTTTAGCAGTGTAGACCAACACTAGTATTTATTTTGGGGCTAAATTCTTAATGGCTTGATTTTGATTAGGAACGTCAATCAGCTACCCAACATCATGAAGTAAACGTAAACTTTATACTGATCGACTCCAAAGCCCCAATTGCTCAGGATGAAAAAAACGATGGCCACAAAACGCCCTCTCAGCTCGCTCTCTCAGTTAATGCTGTGCTGGTGCATCTCACGCCAGGCATGGGGAATAAACAGCAAACAAGAGGAATTTCAGACATCACCACAAAGGGCAAAAACCTCTCAAGCCAATTAAACAAGAGAGAATGGCAGGCAGGAAATTTCCTTCGACCTCCCTGCCTTCCTTTGAAAGGTTACGGGGATGCAAATGCAGCCTCTGTGGAGAATGTTGATCATCACGGTTGCCTTGTGTTGCTCTGCGTGGCTTTTAGTAATGGGCTCAAGAGACGCTGGACTGTCAGATGTCATTTCGTGAATACAGTTTAGGTAATTACAATGACTTTGCAGAAGCTGAGGGTCCGATTGTGTGATGGTTACAACAAAAAATTCCACATTTGTGACAAAAGCAGTAATAAGTCGCATGGGTACACTGTAAAAAAAATCCGTAGAAATTTCAGCTGGGTTGCCGGTAATTTACCGTAGATTTAAATTTATGTTTTTTACTGGCAATATTTTGTTCAAAGTTAAATGAACATTAAACATTTACAAGTCTTTGTCTTTATAGAGTAAAACTAAAAAAACAGCATCAAGCAAAACATTCTGGGAAACAAAATCTGAAGCAAAAAACAGAAAAAGGTTGATGATGATTTCTGGTTCCCAGAATGCTTTGCATGAGGCTGTTATTGCATAGTTTTATTCTGTAAAGATAAAGACTTGTTAATATTTAAAATTTATTTATTTAACTTTGAACAAACTCTTGCCAGTAAATAACATAAATGTAAATCTACGGTAAATTACCGGCAACCCAGCTGCAATAACATTGTAATTTCTATGGATTTTTTTACAGTGTATATTTGTGGAAAAGCAAAAAAAAAAAATTGGGGGTTAAAAATTATCGTTTTAATATGCCAAATATCATATTAAGTATTAGTATAATTTTATAATTATCTTTATTATTATAAACATCTTAAAATGAATTTTCATTTTAGCACAAACAAAGTTAATGTGAATCGAAAACTGATATCCCCATAAAGTCTCAAAAGCCATTAGGGAGCAGCATTAAGTTTTGGCAACAAATAAACATATGCATATGCGCACACACTTTTACGGTCAATTTGCTCACGAGTTTTGCGATTAGGTATGCAAATCGCTATATTTAAATAAGTTATTTGCATAAAGACAAAAGGCATTTTTGTAAGCGAGCGTAATGTGTATTGATGTAGTCCTCCTTTAGATCTTTGTGTTATCGGCTTTTGCTAAATGACTTTACAAAACGTCTTATAGAGCCATCTACATGAAATCTACATGAAGACAAATCTCTGTTGATCAAAACTTGCCTTTTGTTAGCATTTATAAATGCGTTTTGATGTTTTATAAATAAAAGAACAAAAATGATAACTCGGCTCTTTACTAGTTAATATTGACATAGGTTGGAGATGAATTAAATGTGTGTGTGTCCTTATGATGGGTAGTGAACAGTTCCTGTATATATATGTGTGTGTGTGTGTGTATGATGTTTGCATGGTGACAAAAAGAGTACAAAAGAGAGGTCAGAGGTCACAGATTTGAGCCTTTCATTGGGAAACCATGGCAACGGTCACAGTGTAGCAGCTGTCAGGTAATGACATTCACTGTGTGTGCAAAGGGGGAGGTGGTATCTTTACACAAATCATTTATCAACTGAAGAGTACAGTGGCCCTGAGGTGCAATTTTATTTACAAGATTTAAAACAAATTTACAAGTTTTTTAACAAATTTACAAGTTTTTTTTAACAAATTTACAAGTTTTTTTTTAAACAAATTTACAATTTTTTAAATAAATGAACAAGTTTTTCAACAAATTTACATGTGTTTAAACAAATTTACAATGAGCGAACAAAATTACATGTTGTAAAACAAATTTACGTTTATTACGGAAAGGGTAGGTACAATACGCTGACGTCACGCATCCGGGACTCCGGTCACGTGTGAAGAAACCCGGAAGTATCGCCGTGAATCACATGAGAGTTGCAAATGCGATGTTGTGTATTAGGCTGTACATCATATTAACGTAAAGAGAGTGATAATATATATCCTTTCATCTATTCCCGAGTGACTCAAAGGGATATTGGACCTTATTTTCAGGTAAGTGAAATAGCTTTAGTTAGCTAACGCTAGCTTTCCAAGTTGCACACGTTTCGGATGGCAGTTATCAAAATAATTCACTGACTTTCTCATTAGATTACAGACAACACGAGAGGGTGCTCCAAACTTTTTAATCAGGACTGCATTGTTTGTTCGATCCCGGGGTTACATAGACTGAAACGGGGAAGCGTGACGAGTTTGTTTACATGGTGCTGTAAACTCCAACCCAGGAGGACACTTCAGAGGAATCAAGGGTGCGTTAACTTGTTCGATGATATAATCTGAATAATCTTTAAAAGATTAAGATTTTATGTAATGAGACGATTTGTTAAAATTACCAAAATTTATACTATGAATTATATTTTCATTTAATCCTCTCTAAATGTGATAGTACTGTAATGTTTTATCATATTACAAATACTCGAATGGTGCCTAAGCAAACTGACATTTATGTCAGATAGATAGATAGATAGATAGATAGCCAAGACTGAAATCATGATTATGTTAATTTCCAGTGTCTGTGATGTTGAAACACTAAAGGAAGAAGAGGAGGACCACCATTTGTTTCCTGATCAGAACACAAGAGAAGAGTGAGAAAAAAATTAAGCAATTCATTGATGAAAATTAAAACATGTAAATAAATCTTATGACCTCCTTGATATTTCTTTTTTTACATGCAATTTTCTCCTCTTTCTCAATACACAGATCTAACAGTGGTTTGGGGGCATTGCAAGACCATGATTACCTGGAAACATCTCCTATTATGGAAGAGCACAACATCATGCTCGCAACATTTGTGTCCTGGATCAGTTTTTCTTGTTTCTCTGCTGTATGAGGCAGGGGCTTCTTTCCGCAGATTTAGCTGTAAGGTTTAAAGGTCCCGTTTTTCCTGATCCCATTTTTTAAACTTTAGTTAGTGTGTAATGTTGCTGTTAGAGCATAAATAATACCTGTAAATTATAAAGCTCAAAATTCAATGCCAAGCGATATATTTTCTTTAATAGAATTTCCCTTTTAAAGCATACAGCAAACGGACGGTTTGGACTACAGCCCTCTACTTCCCGATTGAATGACATCCAAAGAAGAGTTTTTTTTTACTAACTCTCACCCACAGGAATACGTCAGTCGCAAGCAAAGCTCAAATGGCTCTGCTAAGTTAAGTTGCTGTTAAATCACAACACACTAAACAAACTACTACACAATCAAAACTCGATATATATTTCTGAAGGAGGGACTTCATAGAACAAGGAAGAAATCAGCCCGATTTTAGGACAGTGAAAACAGCGCTATACAGATAAGTAATTATGTGAAAAATACTGTGTTTTTTTACACACAAAACATGAACACACGCTATATTGCACACCATAAACACAATCATAGTTTAAAAACACAGGAAAAACAGGACTTTTAATCTGTCCAAGGCAACAGTCAGTCGAATATGCATAACATGGGCTAATGTCCAAACATCTTTTCACTTCACAAGAGGTGCAAAGTTTGGACTCTCATTCTCACGGCACCCATTCACTGCAGAGGATCCAATTGTAAGCAATGTAATGCTGAATTTCTCCAAATCTGTTCCAATGAAAAAGCAAATGCATCTATATATTGGGTGAAAAATTCCTTTAATCCCAAAAACAGACTTTTTTCATTTAAATGTTTTTACTTTGCTTACTATTACAATTTGTACAGTAAATAGAAAATATACATTGGAACAAATTTATAAACAGTGGTGTGAAAAAGTGTTAGCCCCATCCAGATTTCTCATGTTATTGCATATTTATGTCACACTTTTATGTTTCAGATCATCAAACAAATGTAAATATTAGTCAAAGAAGATAACACAAGTGAACACATCATGCAGTTTTTAAATGAAGGCTTTTATTATTAAGGGAAAAAAATCTAAACTACATGGCCCTGTGTAAAAAAGTGTATTAGTACCCATTGGCTTTTAATGTAAATATGATTGGTTCTAAAAATGTACATATATATTTTTTTCATACTTCATTTATAAATAAAACTATATTTTGAACAATGAGTGAAATGCAGTTTCTTTAATGTAAAATAGTTGTTCTAATAATGTACAGTTATTTACTTAACACGTCTCTAATGTGTGCGTTACATGTTTGTTAGAAGTGTGTGTGTGTGTGTGTGTGTGTGTGTGTGTGTGTGTGTGTTGTTCCTGGCTTTATAAGCTGTTGGGCAGCCATTAGTTAAAAAAAACAAGTCCAACTTAATTTTTACTGACTTCCATTTGTCTCCATCAAAGTAAATGCGTTCCAGGTGGATTCGGAAGTCAGTTCTGGTTTTGACAAAAAAAATCACACCATGTTATCCCTGTGATTCCTCTGAAGTGTCCTCCTGTAGTTGGAGTTTACAGCACCATGTAAACAAACTCGTCACGCTTCCCCGTTTCAGTCTATGTAACCCCGGGAGCGAACAAACAATGCAGTCCTGATTAAAAAGTTTGGAGCACCCTCTCGTGTTGTCTGTAATCTAATGAGAAAGTCAGTGAATTATTTTGATAACTGCCATCCGAAACGTGTGCAACTTGGAAAGCTAGCGTTAGCTAACTAAAACTATTTCACTTACCTGAAAATAAGGTCCAATATCCCTTTGAGTCACTCGGGAATAGATGAAAGGATATATATTATCACTCTCTTTACGTTAATATGATGTACAGCCTAATACACAACATCGCATTTGCAACTCTACTGTGATTCACGGCGATACTTCCGGGTTTCTTCCCACGTGACCGGAGTCTCGGATGCGTGACGTCAGCGTATTGTACCTACCCTTTCCGTAATAAACGTAAATTTGTTTTACAACATGTAATTTTGTTCGCTCATTGTAAATTTGTTTAAACACTTGTAAATTTGTTGAAAAACTTGTACATTTATTTAAAAAATTGTAAATTTGTTAAAAAAACTTGTCATTTTGTTTGCTCATTGTAAATTTGTTTAAAAAACTTGTACATTTATTCACTCATTGTAAATTTGTTTAAACACTTGTAAATTTGTTAAACTTGTAAATGTGTTCACTCATTGTAAATTTGTTGAAAAACTTGTACATTTATTTAAAAAGTTGTAAATTTGTTAAAAAAAAAACTTGTAAATTTGTTAAAAAACGTGTAAATTTGTTTTAAATCTTGTAAATAAAATTGCACCTCAGGGCCACCGTAGAAGAGTGACATATGCCATTTAAGTACATATCCATTATTGTGTACACAATGCACATATTCATCTCACCATCAAAATCTCATAAAGGTAAAAATCATTTATGAATTTATAAAGCTCAGCATAGACTACTTGTTTACATTTCTTTATTTACAATTAAATTGTAGTGATTGACAAACCATTTATGCTTAAATTAATATTACTTCAAGATGTTTCTGTTATGAATGAGATACTGTCTGTATTATTTTTTTACTATAACTTGTAAAAAAGTATGGAAGGCTATAATAGCAAAAGTGTAGATAAGATGTCTAATGTCTGTGATTGATTCAAAATATTTTTTAATAAATTACTATTTATTCATATTATTATTTATAATAATTTTAATATTTATTAGAATGTTGTTCATATCTTGTTATTAATCCTAGATTGTTTATTAATATTATTAATACAAGCTTATCATTATTAATAATACATTTTCTGTATATAGCACAGTTTCCCAAACCAACCTGATCTCATGGGAATTCGTACTGTAAGTATTGGTTAACGTACGAACGTTAAAAAACTCTTTTTATAAAATTTATTAGAAAAAAAAAACAATAATGGTGCCAAAGGTAATATTAAAAGCGTCATCCAGTAAAAAGAGTCAATCGTCAACCTTTAAAGAATGACATCATCTAGGGGAGGGAATTTTGCGCATGTGCAGCAGGTGTTGCCAACATAGGGTGTTTCTCAAACGTGAGGATTCGCCGTAGGAAGGCTGTTTCCTCCACACCTTTGAAAATGAGACGGTCTAATAAGTGTTCATGGCAACATCATAACGGTTCCCGCCAATGTGGTCTCAAGATGAAAACTTTAAGAAGTTGAAGATAATGCGTAGTATCAGCACAAAAAGTTATTACAACTTTCCATTAATTCAATACTATGACTGAGAATCGGGCCGACTACCAAAACACATCTGTAGCCAATCAGCAGTAAGGGACGTGTCTACTAACCGACATCGTTGTCTGGGGTGCGTACGTATGTGTGGGGTGGGTCTATCAAAAGGTCCAGATTCTATTGGGGTAGGAGATGCACAACAAAATTCAGTTAACATATCGTGCATTTTCAGTTTATTACAGATTAAAATGATGTGTAGTTGGTTCTGCATGATAAGATAATGTAACATAAACAACATAAATAATATTCCCAGTGTGTAACTTCAATTTCTCTTCTGCACTGTAAAAGTTTGGTCTTGAAAAGGCGCATACAGTATAGTCAAAGAAGATAGACTTGATATTAATAAAAAGAAGGCTGTGAGAGATGGAATAGTTTTCAAAATGTCATACTGTCCTGGATATTACCAAGAAAATCAAGCACAGCATAAAGAAAACACGACTATCATCCCTCAGTACTTACATTACTTTCCAGCGGCATCTAAGCTGACTTAAGTCTATATACTTCAAAAATAACTTTCGGTTTATCCATCTATCCAGCAGCTGCAACCACGTGCGTCCCACTCGACTCCAGACAGCTTTTATCAGAGGCGCTCAGATACCTCAGTTCAAGCGAGGCTGCTGATAACAGGTTTCTCCAATCGATACACAACATGCCCCAGCAGACCATGCTATGAGCAAAATGATTTTGTGAAATAACTTTTTTTTTATTAATTATGTCTCTAACCTCAAGCTTGGCTGGAAATCATGACTTGTCCAATCCGAGGTCAACAAAGCCTAAGAATCCAGAAACAACACTTTGGATTGAGCTATTAATTTTGTGTGCAGGTGTACAGCTACCATGACAAAAAGTACGCTGTCAGAAAAAAATAGAAAAAATGTATCTGTAGCGTTACCGTTTCAAAAATACACATTTGTACCTAAAGTGTTCATATTAGTATCTCAGAGGTAGATATTGGTGCCAAAGGGTGCATATTAGTACCATAAAGTGACATAAGTGACACAAAACCAGTCATAAGGGTCAATATTTTTAAATTGAGATTTATACGTACTGAAAAGCTGAATAAGCTTTCCGTTGACGTATGGTTTGTTAGATATTTGGCCGCAGTACAACTAATGTTTTTAAAAATCTGGAATCAAATTGTGCAAAAAATAAATATTCGGAAAATCGCCTTTAACCCCTTCAGACCTAATTTTTCTAGTGTTTAATCAGTAAGCTTTATTTTGATTGGTTGATCACATTTTGATTAGTTTGAACCACAAAACATGTTATGTCCATTCCAGTGGACGCAGGGTTTGAAGGGGTTAAAGTTTTCCAAATGAAGTCCTTTCTTCTAATAAATAAACAAATAAATAAAGAAATGTACAAAAAATATCTTCAATATTTTTGGCATTCAAAAATATATACTTTTACACGTACAATGTAATGTTGGGTACTGCCTGGAAAATACCGGGAAAATACGAGAAGAAATTATGTTTTTTGAGGAAAACATTGCAGGATTTTTCTAATTTTAATGGACTTTAATAGAGCCCAACATTTAATACTTAACTCAACACTTAACAGTTTTTTTCAACTGAGTTTCAAAAGACTATAAACGATCCCAAACGAGGCATAAGGGTCTTATCTAGCGAAACGATTGTCATTTTTGACAAGAAAAAAAATATGCACTTTTAAACCACAATTTCTCGTCTAGATCCGGTCGTGATGCGGCAGCGTGACCCCACGCAATACGTCATGACGTCAAGAGGTCACAGAGGACGAACGCGAAACTCCGCCCCAGTATTTACAAATGTGTTGAAAGAGGACCGTTCCTACGTTGTTGTATGTCAACTGATACTAATTAATGTCTTTGTGTCAGATTATTGTTTGCAATGGTCCGCAAATGTGCGTTTTATATATGTAACACGTGACCTTCCTACGTCACTACGCATTTAAGTTAGGTCGCGCTGGACCGGATCGTAATGAAAAGTTGTGGTTTAAAAGTGCATATTTTTTATTTTTCTTGTCAAAAATGACAATCGTTTTGCTAGATAAGACCCTTATGACTCGTTTGGGATCGTTTATAGTCCTTTGAAACTCCGTTGAAAAAAACTGTTGAGTGTTAAGTATTAAATGTTGGGCTCTATTAAAGTCCATTAAAATGAGAAAAATCCTGCAAAGTTTTCCTCAAAAAACATAATTTCTTCTCGACTGAACAAAGAAAGACATCAACATTTTGGATGACATGGTGGTGAGTAAATTTTCTGGATTTTTGTTTTAAGAAAATTGAATATTCCTTTAAGACCAGGTCCAGGGTCACATATTGGTACCAAATGTATACAAATCTGTACCTAAAAAGTACACATTAGGACCTTTTTAAAGTATGTTGTCCCAGTGACAAATGGGACCATTTTTGAAACCATACAGCCAAAAATGATTCTTGCCTAAAACCTTTTTTTAAGAGTTTATCTGTTGACCGGCTTTGCAGGAGTGATGCGATCACATGTTCGTGTCTGATCTCGATCTCCTGACTTTCATGTGTCTGAAGCCTCGTGCGTTTTGGCAACCAACACTACAATGCGAGACCTCTTCACTGATGTTTTTACGACACTGAGCATCTTAAAACCCTGTGTTTACATCAAACCCCTCAGTCATGCTGTTTATAAAGGAAAACATGTTGTGCGTGTCATGTGATGTGTGTCTTTGTTTACACACTTTTCAGTCGCTAATCTGTACTTTATTGAATTTGTGCATACGATATAGAAGCAATGTAAACTTTAAACGTCCACTTCATGTTTCTTCAAATCTCTCAAGGACTGTATATCCTCCAGTTAACCAGATAACCTCTTGTAGCTGTTCTGGTCCTAGACCGTCTCAACCATGAAATTCTATTAAGATTTGAGATTAGGCTGAATTGTGCCGGTGAACATGGATGAAATCCTTTTGGGACGGAGAAGAGCTTCAGAATCCATGACCTCTGGAAATGAGAAAGCGAGATGACTTCGTCATAGAGGACTTTGATTGAAACGGCAATATAGCTGTGAATGTACAGAACTGTCTCAGGCTACATTTTACCAGACAGCGGTAGATGACAGTGCAAGAATACAGAGGAAGTGTTTCTATCAAGCCGAGTTGTAATTCCTCCCCTCTTATAAACGTTCTACTTGCGCTGTTTAAACTAAGCGCTACTGTATCTGTATTGATTCCTTTAAAAGCTTAAAATTAGTCTGGGAATATTTTATAGGGTACCTGTGGTTTATACGTTCTGCTGATACAAAGCTTTTTTTTAAGATGAGTCATCACAGCCTGGTCTCACTGTTAATTCGTACACTGTAAAACAATCCTGTAGAAATTACAGTAATACTGGCAGCCGGTTGCCAGTAACTTACAGTAGATTTTACATGTATGTTATTTACTGGCAACAGTTTGTTCAAAGTTAAATGAACATGAAACATTTTCAGTCTTTATCTTTTTACAGTAAGTTACTGGCAACCAGCTGCATAATTACAGCAAATGTTTTACAGTATAAAACTTGCAAAAACACAAAGCATACTTTTTTGTACGTTTAAATAGATGATGAAGCGTACAATGCAGATGTATTTGCAACATTTAATTGTAGCATTATTACATTTAAACAGCTACAAATAAAATATTTAGATAAGGTTTGTGGTAAACAGTAATTACCCTTTAACCCTTTTATCAATAAAGTTACCACCCTAACCCTACCCCAAACCTTACCCTAACCCAGACCCTTTTTATGCATTTTTTTTAAAAAATACGTAATGTATTCTTTTCGTATTATGCAACGTAACAGACAGAAATGTGTATGAAAATGTTTGTAAAATATACACTGCAAAAAAATTTTTTTTCGAGAAAAACATTTCTTAGGATTTTTTTCTTGTTTTCAGTAAAAATATCTAAAAAATCCTTAATTTAAGATGCTTTTCTTGGTGAGCAAAACGACCCAAGTACATAAGTCTAGTTTTTAGACCAAAAATATCAAATTTAAGTGATTTTGTGCATAAAACAAGCAAAAACATCTGCCAATGGGGTAAGCAAATTTTTTCTTTTTATTTAGTGTTTAAGAAAAATTTTCAAGATTTTTGGCTTATCCCATTGGCAGATTTTTTTAAAAAAGCATCTTAATTTAAGAATTTTTTAGATATTTTTACTGAAAACAAGACAAAAATACTAAGAAAATTATTTCGTGAAAATCATTTTTGCAGTTTAGCATTTAACTCTTTCCCTGCCAATGCAACCCAATCTCAAGAAAAGTCGTGTTATAATCACAAAATATTTGATTTATATTTTTGTGTTATAGGTAAGTTTTTCCGTTTTTTTCGTGACACTGGATCACAAATGTCTTTTTACTGTCTCCCACACAAATTTCAATACATAGTGTTTTGTGTGTGTGTATTACGACTGTCTTTATCGCGTCATTTAATATTTCGTTTCTCATTGTTTTTTCCAATTTTTTACCATTGTCGCATGGGGTTATGGTTAGAATCATTTTCTGCGACATCCTAACCCAAACCCCAACTCAAACCCCAACTCCAGGCGAGAATAGTTTTAAAAGCGGAAAAAAAACATGTAGAAACCAACACATGAAATTACGTCTTAAACGCAAACCCCGAATCTAACCCTAATGTCACGCAACAATGATTTAAAAATAGGAAAAAGCAATGAGAAAAACGGAATATAAAATGACGTGATAACACACACACAAAACACTATGTATTGAAATTTGTGTGGGAGGTAAGAAAAAGACATTCGTGATCCAGTGTCACGAAAAACAGCAGAGAAACGTACCTATAACACGAAACCATTAATCAAATATTTTGTGACTATAACAAGAATTTTCGTGAGATAGGGTAGCCCAATAATGCTTTCCTGACAAGTTTTTACGGTAATCTGTAATTCCGCTATTATCCAATTTATAAAAAACTGAAGCAAAAACTAATTTTTCAACATTTAAAACTCTGTGTATGTTTTGATAACCATTCTTAATCTGATCTCTAGCAAAATTCCTTTACAAAAATGCAATTATTTCAGCTTTTTGCTCAAAATTTTTTATTTTTGAAGAAACCTATCCATATTTGAGAGGTAACAATAAGAGAACAAATTACTTTTTCATGCTTTGTTTGTTTGAAAGCAAATGGTTTGTTCTTTCATTTGATATATTTGTATGTTCATATATTTATGAAGAAAATTTTCCTGGAAGGCATTTTGTGAAAATCACAAAAAAATTGGCGGGCAACTTTTTAAAAAAAGGCTGGCTGGTAAATAAGTTAAAAGATATTATACAGTCCTACCCCTAAACCTACCCAAGACAATTGAGAACTGCTGAGAATTTCATAAATGAATGAACTATTGCTGTAATGGTATTACCTTTATAATGGATAAACTGATATATTTTATCAGCCCGAAATCCAAAAGGATAAAATTAGACTTGCCAGTTCTCGTGTACATGCTTTTAAAAATATGCCTCCGATTTCTTCTAACCCATCCAGAATGCCTTGCCTCATAGACTCCATTATAAGTCCATTACTGTAAATGCAATTTTTGTTTGTTTGTTTTATTTTGCATGCCGAGGAACGAGTCGAAATTATTCTCTGCGGTAAATGGCATTACGCAACAGATGTTGTAAATAGAGCGTGAGCTGTATTTAACTCATAACTGTGTTTTGAAATTAGACGAGTTTATTTTTCATCTTAAGTTTACAGTCATGCTGCAGAAAGTCTCCTACAGGGGTAGCCTACAGTAAATGTGCTTACGATGGGCGAAATGGTGATTAGGAAGGAAATGGTTCATGGCAGAACTTCAGCGTTCTTCGTGTGATATCTGGCCTGCAGCTGTTGTATTAGGTTTCTAACTATACGACTTTCATCACAGCCACCCGGCTAAATGCAGACAGGGTGAGAATGAAGAAAATCATATAGTGTAGCTCAACCGGCCTGCTCACCGGGAGTCTTTTCTCATGCCAGAAAGACATTGCTCTGCTCATTTGGAGTAATTAGACTCATCCTGAGAGTTTATTAGGGATCGTCTCGCATTCATTCAGTAGACGGAAACGACACAGCTGGACCACAGCATCCTTTTCCATATGTCCTGTTTATATGGATGGATGATTAAAAGGATGAGTTGGTGAAATGGCTTCTGAAATAAAATAAAGGTAGGGCTGGACTTGAATTCATCCATCGAGAATTGATTTGCTCGTTGGAAGTTGGGTCATTTTGCTATTTGCTAATCACTGTGATCTTTTGAGGGGAGATTTGCGTTTTTGATTAAAAATTATGAGGGAATTAAAAAAAATAATGAAGCCCACAGATAAGTCATTCACACAATATTACAATTTTTTTTTAATTTTAATGTTTAATTAAGTTTATTAAAATGTTTTTTTTTACCTTGTTTACAAAGTCAGTCCTAATCCCATTTTTGTGCATATCGAATTTGAATGACTGACTTTCAGCATTGTGTATCACAACTGTTCAGGTCAGATTTCTGGTCCGATACACTAGCCTGTGCTGCTTTGCTGGTCTTATCTGGTGTCCCGGACAGATCAAGCTAGTATAGTTTGCTGGTTTTAAAGTCACATTGAAATAAAAACTGTCACTTTTTATTTTTTAATGGAATATTGCAGTGTTTATCATAACAAATTATCCATGCAAGTATTTTTTTAAATGAATGTGCTCTTATAAACTTTTTTTTTTGAAGTTACCCTGCAAAAAATTATTTTAAAGAAAAGTATTTTTGTCTAGTTTTTAGACCACAAATATCAAATTTAAGTGATTTTGTGCATAAAACAAGCAAAAAAAAAAAAAAAAAAAAACTGCCCATGGGATAAGCAAAAACACTTAATTCAAGTAAAATTCAATAAAAATTAGCTTACCCCATTGCCAGATTTTTTGTTTTATGCACAAAATCGCTCAAAATTGATATTTTTGGTTTAAAAAATAGACATATTTTTTGGGTCATTTTTGCTCATCAAAAAGCATCTTAATTTAAATATATTTAGATATTTTTACTGAAAACCAGACAAAAATACCAAGATTTTTTTTCCTTTAATGTTTTTTTTTGCAGTGTATTGCAATTACTTTCTTATTTAGTTTTTTTGTCTTGTTTTCAGAAGAAATATCTAAAAATTCTTAAATCAATATGTATTTTCTTGATGAGCAAATTACCTAAAAAAAGTGGTCTGAATGAAACGCCTACTTTTCTATATCCAATCAAAGCACAGTGGAAAACACAAGCCACACCCACAATTTTCCTAGTGTGATATTTCGTTTCACTTGGAAGTACGTCAGAACACGGAAGTCGGTCACAACTTCCAGCTCACGGTGACTTTATTTAAAGGGGTTTTAGGGACCGTTCACATGTCTTGCCTAAAAACGCTTGGAAAATGCTAGGTGCGTAGGTTCTTGTCACATGACCTGCGGTGCGCTTGTGGCATTTTGAAAAGTTGAGATGTTTTAACTCAATTGCATGCGCATCGCCACCGCGTTGCTTCCATCATGAGTGCGCATACCGCGTGCCTATAATTAAAATAGCGAACTTGAGCAAGCAAAAGACGCAGTATATGAACGGTCCTTTAGACTAGTGCTTCCAATCCTGGTCCTCAAGTACTCCCTCCCAGAAACTTTTGGATGTCTCCTTACTTAAAACACCTGGGGCCTCATTTATAAAGCGTGTGTACAAACAGATTTGATCGTAAAGTCTTATCATAAACTGTTTTTGACGTGGAAAAGAGCTAAGGGCGATGTCAGTGTCTGAGCAGACGTACGCACTTTTGCTTATCTGATTACTGCGGGATTTTGGAAATAAAAGCGATTCTTGCTGCTCGTAAAAGATGTAAATATTGACAAGCGCTCTCTTATATGTCTATGACATTAATAAGGCATTGTTTAAAGGCAGAGATCTGAAACTTCTCGGCTGCGCACAAGTTCAAGTTTATTTGCGATTAATGGATTTGAAAGGGGTGCGCGCGTTTTCTACGCATACGTTCGGTTTATGAATCACATGTACGCATTTTTGATAAATTATTGTTAGATCATATGTAGGATGGTTTTTACACAGCATTTTATAAATAAGGCCCCTGATTCAACTCATCAGCCTCCTGAATGGTTAACATGCCTCCTTAACAAGCTGATGAGTTAAATCAGGTGTTTTAAATAAGATATATCTAAAACTTTCTGGAAGGGGTTACTCGAGGACCTGGATTGGGAAACACTGCCTTAGACAATCATCAGACCAGGAGGCTAAACATCAACGTGGCCAGATCAGAAGGTTTCAGGTTTTTCAGTGGGGTAGTCAATCATCTTTACCCATCCATGCCCTACTGAATTTTCCCTATAGAGATGAGCTGTCAAAAGCACAGTCATACTGTGAATATACCATGTACTTTTTCATCCTCATTTGATACCGTGCCAACGGGAGTGGTAGATTTTACCACCTCGAGGCCCATATCATCTCAATACCTTCCCCCACAATCTCATGTAGTATTGATAGAGCAGTAGTGCTTTACGGGGCTGCTGTAATTACGTCCCTTCATAAGGCCAATTTTGGCTGGGTGGGCTCATAACCGTTCTCGGCTGTATGTGCATCAGGGGGCCCATGAGACAGAGTTCATTAGGGCCTGACACCGCACTAGACAGGGAGTAATGGGCCGAGGCGAAGCGTGCTGTTTATCTTAGGCCATGGAGGCTAATGACGGGGCGTACCGTGTATGTGCTTTTGAGCTGGCCTTGAAGGTGGAGAAATCCATTAATAGGCAAAAGGCGTGCGACACCACTTCCCTTATTGGAGCTTTTGAAGCCGGCTGACTGCTCACGACTGCGCACGCAGCTGGGGGCTTTTTTATTTATTTATGCCCCATCCTGAGAGGCGAGCGTGCGTGCGTGTGTTGCCGGCAGGAATTAACAAATGTTATATATATATGACATAGAGGTGATGATAATGGTAATGAAAGTTTATGTGTTTTTTGTTCCTTAGATATACTACTTTTATACCACAAGAATAGTAAAAATTAGTGCAAATATAAGAAATGCACAAGAAGATTATTTTTCAAGGAGAAAACGCAGATGCATTGAAGGAATAGTTCACCAAAATAAGAAGAGCTTAGTTGCGAAACCCTCTAAGTGCATCTGATGTTTTCTTGTAAATTAGCATATTTATCAGACTCTTAATGCATTCTGCCAACAAACCAGCATTTCCATTCTGATCCCATGAGAATTTGTTTTGGCTAATTCGTATGAATTTGTCTGAAGTGAATCATACAAAAACATACAATTATCATAAAAAAACAATAATGAAACCCCACCCCTAACCCCAAAGTCACAGGGGCTAAAGCAAATCATACAAAAAATGCATAAATGTGGTTGTACAAATTAATACAAATTAGCCACTTCATAAAATACGTATGAATTGTCATGAGATAGCGTTGGTATTTCTGAGTGAATGACTGACACTTTTTTTTAGACAGAAAATATACAATTTAAGTGAATTGTGCTTAAAAGAGGCAAACAAATTTGCCAGGGGGTAAGAAAAAAAATCTTGAAACAAGTTAACTTTTTTCTTAAACACTTAAAAATACCATTGGCAGATTTGTTTAGCTTTTTTAAGCACAAATTCACTTAAATTTTATATTTTTTGTCTAAAAATTTGACTTATTTCTTTTAGGTCATTTTGCTCATCAAGACAAAGCATCTTAATTTAAGAATTTTTAGATATTTGTCCTGAAAACAAGACAAAAACTAGGTAAGAAATCATACACTGAAAAAAAAATTATTTTCAATCTTGTTTTCAGTAAAAATATCTAAAAATTCTTAAATTAAGATGCTTTGTCTTGATGAGCAAAATGACCAAAGAAAATAAGTCTAGTTTATAGACCAAAAATATCAAATTTAAATGATTTTTTGTGCATAAAACAATCAAACAAATCTGCCATTGGGATAAGCAAAAAATCTTGAACATTTTTCTTAAACAGTGAATTAAAGAAAAATTCAAGAAAAATTTGCTTACCCCATTGTTTTTTGCCTGTTTTATGCACAAAATCACTTAAATTTGACATGTTTGGTCTATATTTTTAGATATTTTTACTGAAAACAAGACAAAAACTACAAATAATTTTTTTTCTTAAAAATCATTTTTTGCAGTGTGTTATGTCAACTTACTATACCACAGTTGAAAACTTAAAATAGTAGGTTGAATTGACTTGCAAAACCATTTTTTTAACTTCATGCTTCATTTTTTTTACAATTTGAGCAGATTTGAAGCGAAGGGATTTGATGAACATTATCACATTTTTGAGGTGGTGTTTAGAGGCTTTTGCATCTGAGATCCTTATTTGATCATTCTCTCAAAATCTACTTAGCCTTATGCTATCCCAGATGTACATGACTTCCTTTCTACACATTTTTTTTTTATTAAAATGCTGTCATTTTTTCATACTAAATAAGTTTCAACATAAAAAGTGCATCCATCCACTGACTCCAGTGGGTAAAATATATCTTCTGAAGCAAAACAATACTTTCTGAGAGAAAACAATTTATGTTTTTATTCAAATAACTTTACATGGTGTTGGATGTGTGTTTCATCATGTGACACAAAGAAACCAATGAGATTTGATGTTATTGACGTGTAGAGGCGGACACTACTTGAGTATTTTAAGTAAATTTTCCAAGCATCTGTGCTTTATCAGAGTGTTTGTCTTGGGAAAAAATTTACTTTACTTCACTAAAAAACAGGGCTCTGAACCAGTTCAAGGAACGAAAACGAAAACCGGAAACGAACGAAATTTTAACAGGAACAAAAACGAAAACGAAAACAAAATCAATTTTAATTGTTCTGAACAGAAACGTTTATTTAAAATTACCATTAACCGGTTAATAACGTTATTTTATCGTTTTCTTTAATATTGTACTTTATCAGTGACCAATCATGAATTGAACAGTACAACATGTGACTTTGACGCATCAAGCGTGAGTGACTTTGACACATAGCGTGAGTGAAATGCCCGCGCCGCAGTCATCGAGTCTACGGCCCGATAGCATTTGTCTTAAATAACCACAAAGCTACCCATAAAATGTTCAGAGGTATGTTTAAGTTAAAACTTGCTTGGAAATATGAAGATGCAAACTGTAACTCAAAAAAGCCAGGGGACTTATACAACTGTCAATTACTTTTTAGATGGGTCGCCACCAAGAAATTCCTTTTCGTTATTATTTTTCTTACGACAAGCTGTCTTAACAAGTCTGTCTGCAATATTGAAGGATGTGGGGAAGGGGTACAGTAGCCGGGAATCACTGAGGTAACTTAAAGAGGCACATTTAACGTAAACATCCAGCAGAGTATGCGGCGGTTTCAACCAGTAAAAGACCGGCATAAAACGGGTCGTTTTTTCAGCTGTTTATACTTAAAATGAATGCAGGTATTTCTTTTGTGGTTTTAACAATTAATGAAATGTTAAAGTTTAGTTATATCATGTGTTATGTTATTATTTTTGTGTGAAAATTAGTCTGTATGCATGCATTTGTTAAAGTATAGCCTGAATTAAAATAACGTTATTAACCGGTATTTTTTCTAAGTAAACCGTTTTCGGAACGTAAATGTTCAATGAGGAACGCAAAAACGGAAACGTTAAAATATCGATTCTGCTCGGAGTGAAACGATTGATATTTTTTTTCGTTTTTAAGCCCTGCTAAAAAATGTTCACAACATTCTAAAGCATAGAATATACTGTGTATTCCTTTTACATTGCATATTAAAATTTATTTAATACCTAATTACATAAAAATTGTGTACTTTTACTTTTCTTGAGTAAAAGTACAAAAGTACTTTTTACTAAAGTAAAAGTAAAAAAAACCTAGATGTTTAATGTACTTAAATATTAAATATAAACCAAAAACTTGAAATTAAGAAATGTAGTGGACAAAAATTATGATAATATGCTTTGGAATGTATGTTTCCATGACGTGCCGCCATGTTTGAATTGATCTATCTTACTATGAACACAAACAATAACTAAATAAGCTCAAAATATTAATAGTTATCTTTGGATGCATGTGCTTTTTGGTGGTGTTGCCATGTTAAAAAGACGTAGTATTTAATGTATTAAAAATATACTTAAAATACAAATAGTATGTTTATAATACATTTGTATTTCCAACATACTTATTTGAAGTGTATTAAAAATACGTTAAATTGCATTTAAACATATTTTTTAAAAGTATACTAGAAGTACACTTGTAATAAATATATACTTAAGTACATTTTTAAGAAATATGCTAAACTTAAGAATATTTTAAATGTATTTATATTAAGTGTACTAGAAGAACATTGGTAATAAATATATACTTAATTACATTTTTAAGAAATATGCTAAACTTAAGAATATTTTTAATGTATTTATATTAAGTGTACTAGAAGTACATTGGTAATAAATATATACTTAATTACATTTTAAAGAAATATGCTAAACTTAAGAATATTTTTAATGTATTTGTATTAAGTGTACAAGAAGTACATTGGTAATAAATATATGCATAATTACACATTTAAGAAATATGCTAAACACAAATGTACTTCTAGTGAAGTTTTAGTATATTTGGATAAAACATACTTTTTTCAAAACATGATTCATTAATTGTAATAAGCTAACATTGAACTTTCCTCAAGCATTTCAACATTATATCATTCCGATTGCACAATAAGCTATTTTTTCAAAGATTTGCTTAAAATCTTACGTTTGTTTGCTACTGTTTATTTTCAAACAACACACGTGACACACGTGACTAAACTTGATTGGTTGTTGTCATAGTAACACCTCACGGTGCTATTTGAAACTTGTTCAGTTTAGTTCAGTTGTTCACGGTGCATGCGGTTGCTTGCATTAAACGTATAAACTGTTAAATTAGATGGCGACTCTGCATTAAACGTATTTATTTAATTAATCGGCGATCATATTTCACCAGAGGACTAAGATAAAACAACTCGATTTAAAATATGAGCAGTTTTAGTGGATCTGACGTTGAGGGAAAAAGTATTTCGCTTTTTGTTTGGAGATGAACGAGACAACACGAGGGTAAGTGATGACAGATTTTCACATTTCTTTATTTAGTTAACTATTAAATAAGTAAAACATTACATTACATTTAACCCAGCTTCTTTATGTAATGTTATGTCTGTGTTGCGTGTGGTAATTGGAACATCTTTATTTTCTGACTAACGTTAGGCATTTCTCTTAAGCATTTCAGAAATCATTAAAACCTTTCTTTTTTTTTTAGCACAGCGACATAAATATGACCAACCAGATCCCAAGTAGACAGGAACAAATGAAGATATAGCGCATAGAAAGACTTATTCTTGGTGGTAAGTTTGTTGTTGCTATTTGATTTCACGTTTACGTTTTTCTAATGTTTCTCTTGCAACGCTAACGTTAGTTTAAAATGAATGTTTGAGCTGTCTTACCTGAAAATACCATGATATGACCATATGGTTATTATAACTCCAGTAATGTTCAATGGCTAATGTTTATATCAGTTCAATCTTGACAACCTTATTGTCTTTTTGTATATTTTTAAATGTATTTCTAATTACATATGGACACAAAAATGACATTGTAAGAAGGGATACTTTTATGAGAGATTGTAAAACTGCCGAGGCTGGGTTTGATTATATTATATTGTCTTAATATATTGTACTCGGGGTAAGTAAATCTTAAAACGAAAACAAATCATTAATCATCATTTACCTGCCTGTTGTTTTTCAGATCAACTGCTATTGACATTTTTGAATCGGGGCAAATGTGGAGTGAAGAAAAACGTTTGCAACACATCCATTCCAGGTGGCTAATTTCTGTCCTTTTGAATTATTCTTGTAAAAACTGTTTTTTTTTTATTGTAAAGCTATAAGGGACTTGGCCTAGTCATCCTTGCATATACCATTTGGCAGGGCACCAGACTAACTTTTTTTACTAGGAGCACAGTGGCCCCCAACTGAAAATTTTAGGGGCGCAACCAGAAAATTTAGGGGCACACACGGTAAAACAACATGCTAACCAAATATTCACATGTCTACTAATTTAGACTGTATTACTAATAAATACTTTATTTATAGATTCAGAAAGTACAATGTGCTGTTTCAGATTAGTGTCATATCCACTGATCTATATAAATGACTGGATTGCGCATGACGTCACACTTGTGAAGCCACCGCGCCGCCATGTTGGTATACCCAAACGTTCTATTTAATCAATGGACGTTATCAGATTTTAATGATAAAACATCACTTTACTCGTCTTCGTTTTTATATCTGAAGTTACCCTGTACATTATTACAACAACAAACGTCCAAAGCATGTAAATAGTTATTTACTGAAAGTTGTACATTTTGCGTTTTAAACAGTTATTATACATTCATCTTTATTACAGTATCAGATCAGCAGACAGACCGCAGCATATTTAGTATTAATGACAATAAACGTGCTCATTCTGAAATCTAAATAAATAATCATGCTTTTTACAGTATGTGCATGCAATAATTTGCTAGTTTTGTAATTATGTTATCTTAACTTACAAGTTACCTAAACTTGTTTAGAGATATAACGCTGACCGTCACAGTGTAGCTGAATGTCAAAAAAAAACTTTATTTATACCCGTGTCATTAGCAAATGCAGCAGACACACTCACCTTAACGTTTTTTTATAAATCCATTATCCTGCCCGATTAAAACATAAACATTGCAAATAACACCAGAATTAACAAATAATTAACGTACACATATCCTAAAAATTAACCTTGTGTAACTGATACGCTGTAAAGGGGGTAAATTTTGATCATGATTTTGAATGGAAGTCAATGACGCTCTCTGCCGGTTGGGTATACCAAGATGGCGGCTCGAACTCTGCGCTGGCTTCACCTCACGCAGTTACGTCAAGCGTTCTATGCGCAATCCAGTCATTTATATAGATCAGTGGTCATATCACAAAAAAAAGGTCAAATTTGCTGGTTGCACATGTGCGACCGGATGTAAAATTCAGTGGCACACTCTCAAATTTAGGTGGCAAAATGCCACCATTTGATAGCAGTCTGGAGCCCTGTTTGGCATCATTTCTGATTTCCTTAAATCTCCTTAAACAGAGGTGAACCTTAAGTTTGCAAGACCACAATAGACAAACAATGGAAAATGATCTAGGTTCAAATAAAACACAATTATCAATGTAAAACATATTCTGTAATACACACAGGTTGCTTTATTTCATGAGCCTGTTCTAATCCTATCTTCATTCCCACTTGTAGAGTGCTCTGACAGATAAAACTGACACGCTTGATGAAGACACAGTCAAAGCTTTAAAAGGTAAACTGAGAAGTTAACAAAACTTCCATACATGCATATCTATGCCAATTTATTTTAAACATAGATATCCAAATGTTCATTCATTATTGGTTAATTGGTATATTCTGTTTCCTTTTCACAGCCCGTGTGATAAAGCAGTCTTCAATTACTACGGTGTCTGAATTGCAAGAAGAAGTCACCCTCCACTTAAACATGTGACATCTAAACTGTTTTGTGTTTTAGTTCAGCTTTTTATAGGTTTATCTCAAGTTGGTTAAAGGCAGAGAGCACTATTTTTGAAAGCCAATGTTAACATTTGAAATTACCTAAACAAACATGCCTCTACCCCAATAGAATCTGGACCTTCTTTTGATAGAGCCACCACACACATACGCAATCCCGGCAAGGATGTCAGTTAGTAGACACGCCCCTTACTGCTGGTTGGCTACAAGTTTGTATTGGTAGTCGGCCCAATTTCCTTTTCCAAAGCGTTTTTCAAACATTGTGCACTCCGTCTTTAAATTGCACTTAAAAAAATTTTTTTCATTGCTTATGAATATTTAGTGATTGCATATTCATAGTGTACTTTTCATTAATACATTTAATGTTAATGTTGTACAATTTGATAGAAGTAGCTCTGTAATTGCATTTCTCTGATATTTGTTTTATATGTTTCTCTTTGGTCAAGAGATTATGTATGTCTCTGTGCTTGATTAATTTACTTTAGGTATTTTTGTAATGTACACAACACAATATGAAGTATATTAAATTGTTCTGTATTCAAAATCTGTGTATGTGTCTTAATATTTAATGATTTTAATATAACATTTTAAATATTAAAAACAGCTTTATAATAAAATAGAAGTGTAATGCTAATACATTTCTATTAATGTAATGCTAGTATATTTCTAATATGCTGAAGTACTATTAAAGTGTTCTTAAAGCACAGTTAAATTAAGCTTTAAATGTATTCTAACTGTATTTTTAAGTGTATGAGAAGTGCATTTCAAATGAATTTTAAAGAAGTACACTTAAATTGCACTAAATATATTTGAAGTTGTTCCAATTTAACACAATTTCAATATATTAAATATAATGCAAATAGATTAAAATTGACTTTAAATATATCTTGAAATGCATTTAATATATTTGAAGTGGGTTCAATATAATACATTTAATATGCATTTAGTATAGTAGCTTTTAAATATATTAAGTATGTCCCAAAAAATACTATTTAAATATATTTCTTTTTCACCTGGGTTGCCATGTTAAGCACCATATAAGAACATAATATGATGCCATTTAAATAAAAACCCACCAATATCACCTAATGACAATAATGTATTCATAAAGGAACCTAAATAGCCATGAGAGCAAAACAATGGCCAAAACAAAAACACATAATCAAAGTATCAATGGTGATGAAAATCAGATGCACTGCAGCTGTTGTCCGGGACAGAGCGTGATGGTTTTTAATGGACCATAAAGCGCGACGAAACCCACGCAAATGTGTTGATGTGATGCGTGGAGGCGAATGCAACGGAAGAGAGCCCGGGACAATTAATAAACATGCTGCTCAAATGGACTCTCGGATGTTGCCAAGGGACCCAATAGTGCAAGTAGCTTGTTTAGTCGATGCAAATTTTTCACACTCTAAGGGTGTGTGCGATTTGCCGGGGCGGTTGTCAAAACCTCACTTTGATCACCCAGCAATGAGCCTCAATGGTAACATCACAGGACGCCAGCAAACCAGGCATTTAGGGGACATGGGTGATATTACATTTAGCCTGGGACCGATGTGTGTTTTCATGTGATGGCCTGACTGTTGAAGTTCGAGCCAGATTGCCTTACGGGG
Organism: Misgurnus mizolepis; assembly: GCA_025389145.1. Taxonomy (NCBI): domain Eukaryota; kingdom Metazoa; phylum Chordata; class Actinopteri; order Cypriniformes; family Cobitidae; genus Misgurnus; species Misgurnus mizolepis. The sequence continues at coordinate 2,235,398 of JAIFKI010000026.1, read as the reverse complement.
AAAGAAACATCTTAAAGTAGGTTAGATCCTAGATGGACATGTTTCCCCCCCGCTGGAAAATCCCTTTACAAAATGCGTTATGAAAGGCTGATAATCTCAGCAAGGACCTTTGATTGATGTCTGATGCCCTCAGCAAACCCTGTACAAACAACACCAGCGCCCTCTGACCTCAACAATAGCTGTAGTAGACAGATGCAGTTTAAGGTCATCTTAGTAGTACACTGTTGTCAGATTTACAACACTTGGACAGTTTGTGATGAAATCTTTTAAAGCAAAAATAAAGTGCAATGAAATGTGATATGAAACCATCAAATACTGTATCACTGTTGTCTTGGTTTGGGTGTCACATTCAGTGTGACACTTCAACTGTGTGTCCCATGAAAGCAATTTCAAGGTTTTCTGGAGCTTTCAATGACGTATTAACACTTTACAGATCTGTAAACCGGGTCAGACTGAAGACAACATCTTGTGATGGTTAAGTTCTTAGATGGTAGTTATTAAGATTCATTTGGTTTGAAATTAGTAAAAAATGTTTTTATAAAAACTGTGATCAAACGTTTAATGTTGCTGTATTTTATACAGTTTTATTTTGGAAACCGTCATCTATCACTTGTGTTTTTGACTGCGTTTTATCAAGAGGATATCTAACAACATTGTTTTAAAAGCAGTTCTGCTTACTGCACGTCCACTCATTTCTCGTCTCTTATTTTGACAGACGCAAACTGACGCTGCATGCTTCATAAAAAATACAAAATGTTGTGATTGGGCTACCCAAATGTCAAATAAAAAAGAACCAATGGGCTGCTGATTAGGTGTCTTCTGGACTAATCTGTCCAGAAACAAAACATCTTATGCTAACTTTTTTGGAAAATGCAGCACATTGCCACTGTGCCTTTTAGTGCCATTAATGAATTACGTGAAAACAGAAAGAAAGAAAGAAAGAATGCAATGGGCGATGCATGATGTACGAGTGTTATGGGCTGGTCAGACAAAAATAGTGTATCGCCCCAAAAAGTATGTCGGCCCCACCAGGAAATTGCCCGCACTGCCAGATGGCCAGTCCGCCCCTGAAAATACATAACGAACCAGCCCTACCAGACCGCGGCCCACCGAGAATCTCCCGGTAGTCACGATGACCAGTACATGCCAGCCTGTGAGGTACTAAGATGCACCCTTTAGGTACAAATGTATACCTGTGAGGTGCCAATATGGTACAATGATGTACCAAAATGTACCTCCGACATACTAAGATGCACCCTTTAGGTACAGATGTATATCTCTGACCAATAAACCTGTAGGGTACTAAAATGTACCTCTGAGGTACTAAGGTGCACCATTTAGGTACAGATGTATACCTATGACCAATATACCTGTAGGGTACTAAAATATACCTTTGAGGTACTAAGATGCACCATTTAGTTAAAGATGTATACCTGTGACCAATATACCTGTGAGGTACTAAAATGCACCATTTAGGCACCAAAATATACCTCTGAGGTTCTAAGATGCACCCTTTAGGTACAGAAGCATACCTCTGACCAATATACCTGTAGGGTACTAAAATGTACCTCTGAGGTACTAAGGTGCACCATTTAGGTACAGATGTATACCTATGACCAATATACCTGTAGGGTACTAAAATATACCTTTGAGGTACTAAGATGCACCATTTAGTTAAAGATGTATACCTGTGACCAATATACCTGTGAGGTACTAAAATGCACCATTTAGGCACCAAAATATACCTCTGAGGTTCTAAGATGCACCCTTTAGGTACAGAAGCATACCTCTGACCAATATACCTGTGAGGTACTAAAATGCACCATTTAGGCACCAAAATATACCTCTGAGGTACTTAGATGCACCATACAGGTACAAATGTATACCCGTGAGGTGCCAATGTACATATAATGTACCAAAATGTAGCTGTGAGGTACTAAGATGCACCCTTTAGGTACAGATGTATACCTCTGACCAATATACCTGTGAGGTACTAAGATGCACCCTTTAGGTACCAAAATATACCTCTGAGGTTCTAAGATGCACCATACAGGTAAATTTATACCCGTGGGGTGCCAATATGTACATATGATGTACCAAAATGTACCTGTGAGGTACTAAGATGCACCCTTTAGGTACAGATGTATACCTCTGAGGTACTAAGATGCACCATACAGGTACAAATTTATACCCGTGAGGTGCCTATATGTACCTATGATGTACCAAAAAGTACCTGTGAGGTACAAAGATGCACCATTTAGGTACAAATGTATACCTCTGAGGTACTAAGATGCACCATATAGGTACAAATGTATTCCTGTGAGGTGCCAAAATGTACCTACGAGGTAATACAGATCTATACCTCTGACCAATATACCTGTGAGGTACTAAGATGCACACTTTAGGTACACGTGTACATTTTAAAAGTTTAAAATGGTTAAAGTGGTACATTTGGTAGGTAGGAGTAAATCATATCTACTGTAGAAGAAGCATTTCTTTAAAATAGTCTTCAGAAATGTGACATGCATCCGTGCTACTTTTAAAAACGATATTGTGTCTCATTTATCATCTCGATCCAATGTTTTGAGCACACAGCAGGTCCCTGTTTCTGTTGTGTTTAAGTGCTTGATTTAGATTTTAGTAGTAGATAAAGTGCATTGAAGCTACAAATGTCCCTACTGCCCCAGATTTGGCTGATTTATTTAACATTTCATGTTTACAAACAATTATCTCTTGCTAAAAAATTGCTATGACAATACACTGCTTGCATTTCGAAAGCACTTTCATCGTTTCATTCGGGTTATAAAGCGTCAGTCAGTCACCTCGGATCCAAACAATGGGACAACCTGAAATTAAGTCGGCGGGAGTTAAAAGGCAATGCGCAACGCTATATTCTTTTAAATCAGACATACTGCTCATTGTCAGGATGTAATTGTGTCGCGTTTGCTACGGTCGTCGACCCTATCAGGTTTGACAAAATAAAAGAAAAAACCCAGAACTATCACTGTTGTTGAACACGGTAAATTGAAAAACTCAAATGTATCAATGGCCGTCATGTGTGTCTTTTCCCTCTAGCATGGCTGGACGGGGAACTCGTGATGGTCTTATGATTGCAGCGGCTGCTGATGGCTGCTGGGAAAGCGGTCGGCAATAGAGGTGATTATTTCTATTCGGACCAATGGGGAGAGTCTTAACGCTCGTGTAATTAATATCTGTCTTTTCAACTCTGTGTTGCCTTTCTCAGGGCCGCTGCTGCGAGAAATCGAGAGCGTGAGGGTATTTTCTTCGCCTGCGGGAGCTCGCTACACTAATGCAAGTGTACAAAGACACACACACACTGTTCTCAGCTCTCTTCGCGTACGCCTGATTGTCAATTTCAGCTCTGGGACGAGAACGCGTACCTTGCAAATTCCTTCAGGATCCTTCAGCTCAGCAATCGTTTGTGTGCGGTGTGCGTTTTCTAAGAATGCTACTGTACATGCTCTTTAAAATAAAGGTGCTAGAAAGGGTGTATCACAGTCATGCCATAGCACTTTTGGTTACCCAATAAACTTTTAAGCACTCAAATCATGCATGCATTTAAAAGATCAACCTTGGGAAAGTTTTTTTTTGGGATGCACACATCCTAATCTTGTAAACTGTTTAGGTGGATGTTATGCAAATTGGGACGTAGCCTTGGAAGCAGGCACACTGACAAACTTTCTAGCAGTCAGCTCGGCCAGGCCAAGCCAATCGCTGCATGTGTTTGTTTAATTGGAAGGCAGTGAGGGATGAAAGCACACTTCTGCTGGTGAACCAAGCACAGCATGTCAAAGATATACAAGCTAGATTTTGATGCTAAAAGAAAGATGATGCTGAATAACTAATTTCTGGTCAGAAATAAGTTTTGGGGTTAGTCATCCAGGAAATCATATCATCAAACAGGACATCAAAGAGGCCAATGTTGTTATAAACATAAGGTTTGTGTTAAGGGAAGAAAAAATGAAAACTCTATTGTTATTTACACACCCTCATAACTTTTCCCCCGTACATACAACTTTCGGGAGTGACAACCACATTTAAATACGGAGTGAATCCCCTAAATGATCATTCCATGTGTTTACGGAACAAGAGTTAGTCCTGAAATTGCGATGATTGACACAGAGATAATCATAGCAACGTTTTGCCATCTCGTGTGGTTCATTCACAGCACTGAGCAAAGTAATATAGCAGCGTTATGTTTTGCAATAAACCATTGTCTTGCAGTTGTGAGGCTGCTTCTCTCAGCGCTGTCTTGCAGTGTTGCCAGGTCCTCGTCTTTTTTGTACTAGCAATCAAGTTTTTGGTGGTGTTAAAGTGAGAAGTTGTCAGTGCCAAATTTTGGCTTTTGAGGAAAAACATTTGGATTTATTTCGGTTTATCATGGGATTTTTCTTGTTCGCTGTATTTTTTGTGCAAGATCTGGCAACCCTAGTAAGCAAACACTCGTGCCTCCGCACATACAGGAGACTTTTTCCCCTTCTAGGCATTTTTTCCAGAAAAGAGACCTGTCATGTCCGAAGTGAATGACTGAAGTACAGAACAGGATTAAGCACTGAATTCAAATGCAGGCCTTTATGTCCTCAGTGGAGCAAAAGTACGTTTTACAAAAATACCTTGAAGTATGTTTTTCATATTTAGGGAAAATGTTTCTTTAGTTAACCCCCCCCCAAAAAAAAACAATGTTGTCATTATTTGCGTACAAACACATTATTCAAACCCCTATTATTATTTTTTTTCCAGAACTAAAACTGACTTTTGTGATGTTGTTAAGACCTTTATCAAATAATAGATTATATTTTAGTTTTTATGCATTCAGGGCATTTTACATAAATGGCAAAAGTTGTGTAAAGTTGTTTTTGTGTACTTTTAAAACTTGAAACAGGCAACAACCCACTCCCACTGTAAACACTTTTAAAAGTTTTGAAACAAAACATTATAAAAATACAAGAAGTTATGTGGATGACTAAAGAGTTTCCAAAACGAGATAACACTTGATTTTGATTTTATTTCACTTTTGATTTAGGCCTTTACAACAAAAAAATACAGCTAAATAGCACAATAAAACACAATAAAAATTATAACATAATAATAAACATGTTTTGACAAAAATAAAAATAAACTTATCTCATTTTGAAACCAATCTCTTCAAATATTGACAAAATTTAAATATTTAGGTGTGTTACCCCTTTGATCAAAATGCCACAGCGCCAAGATTAGGTTTTGTTGTGGTTCTTTTTAATTTCCTTTCTCATTTGGTTTAATCTGGTTTAATCAAGCCAGCTTTAAGTGGATAGACTCGTCACTTGTCAGTATTTAAAGGTTTATTTGTCCGTTCTCCTCGTGATGCAGAGATGCTCGATGATGTTTTTCCAGCAAGACAATAAGAGCGATATGACTGTCCGGCCTAACCGCGCTGATCTAATCAACATCACGATCAGTTTTCTTCCTGTACCGCCGTTCACCAGCGGCCTCGGTTTACTCAAATAAGCTCCAAACACCTCGCCTCAGATATTAATCCCTCCACATGTTCAAACAGAAGGAGGAGGAGGGGGAAAGATGGAGAGGGAGATTGAGATAAAGGTAAACAGAGAAGAAAAAAGAGGAAGACGAAGAAAATGCGAGGGCGATAGACATCAGAGAGAGAGAGAGAGAGAGAGAGAGAGAGAGAGAGAGAGAGAGAGAGAGAGAGAGAGAGAGAGAGTTAGTGGGTTATATGTTAACTTTTAAATTTGACAAAGATGTCTAAATAGAGATTATATTTAAATGATAGTTAACAATAAAATTTAATTTCAGACATCATCAGTTGGGCCTAATTTACTTTTTTCAAGTTAAAGTAAATTTAAAGTAATTTTTTATATTTTTTTTATGAGCGGGACACCTGAGTTTACTAAATTTTAATCTGTCACAACAAACTGTATACTGTTGGAAACGTTTAAGAATTTAGTTTTCATATTTCAAAACCTTTTAGCAGTAATAATAATGCAGTGACAGTAATTTATTAATTTGTGACAAGAGTGTGCAGCAAACCGTTGACATCTAGTGGTGGTTGTTGGTAAAACCACTAAAAGTGTAACACAAACCTAATTTTTTTGTAATCATTTTATGTATAAAATATATACTTTATTAAATTTGTTTTTATTTATTACAATAAATGTAAACTGCTATAATAATTGTTTTATGTTATATTTACACCTCCACTTTCGTAAACATTTTTAAGTGTCTTCTTTAAAACAAGACCAAGATTAGGTGTCTAGATCAAAAAAATCCAAGAGCTTGTGTTGGGGAAATTTACTTTTAAAGTAAATATTAACTTACTCCAAAAAAAAGTAACTAATTGCAATACTTAGTTACTTTTTAAATGGAAAGTAATGCTTACGTTACTTTTTAGTTACTTTTGTGCTACTTTTTCTGGGTTGAGGTTTAATCACTTTCAGGCCTGTTTTTTATGACTAAAAAGATCTGCAATCAGAAGTTGCAAATTTTGGCACAAAAATGTCGAGCTTTGGCCTGCCATCTCAGTTTCTGACTCAAACTATTCCCATACAGGCATGTAGGCAAAGAGTGCATAATGTGACTACGTTTATTTTTATTCAGTACATATTTTTTTTATCGAATTAATTAAACTAAAAAAGTAACTTGCAAGTAACTCAAATATTAATGTGTACATTTAAAATGTAATGCGTTACTTTCCTCGTTACTTCAGAAAGGTAATTACGTAATGCACGTTACTGGTAATGCATGACGCCCAGCACTGCCAACTTAAGAGCTATATTAATTTGAAGGGGTACATCACCTTTTCACTCCACCAATCAAAAATGACTGCACCAGTCATCGTCAATGACCATTCATTTTTACTGCACTTTTTTAACTTTTTTTTACCATAAAGTCAATGGTGACCGAGGCAATTCTGCATTTTGGGCATTAAATGTAAAAAATATGTTTGAAAGAAACTAGTCTCAAACTACACATATAATATTATTATTATAATTTAAAATATACAAATTTCTAAATAATCTGCAGGAAAAAAGCTGAAAGCTGTTACATAAGGTCTGGCTACATAAGACTAGAAAAAACTAGAAATAAAGTCAATCAGGTTTAAAACCACATGAGGGTAAATAAATGCTGTTGATTTTTGAATAAAGTCTTAATTTATTTTTAACATCTATGAACATTTGTATTTATTGTTCAGACACAGTTTGCAATGATCCAATGATCTATCATAATGAGATATGTGTGATATAACAGATGGATGGGTGCTTGTCACCTGAATTGTGTGGTGATGTTGTTCTCATCCCCAGCAGTTTTAATTGATGATGCGGTCCTTCAGTCATGCTCTGTAACCGATCTGCTGCCTCGCAGATGGCTCTGTTTGGAGCCGTTCGCTCAATATTTGCCTCTAAAGAACGTTCTGGCTTATTGTAATAACACTTGTGTTTGGTCAACATGAATTAGACACACATGAGATGTACATACAGGTGCTTGCTTGGCCCAAGCCCCTTTTCATCTCCCTTTCGTCATGTGTAGTTGTGTAAGTTATTGGCCTATAGATTTTAAAGCTTCACATATTAAAGTCATGAACAATAAGTGAATATTGATTGGATAAATGATGAAACGCTTTTATGTTGTAGCCATTTCACATATGATGCAAGGTTTGAAGGAAATTGTACAATCAATAATTTGATACCTGTATGCTTACACCTGTGAACACGGTTGCCAGGTTTTCACAGCAAACCCTCCCAATTTCTACTCAAAACTAGCCCAGTTGTGGATTGGGCGGTTCTCAAGTAACAGATTATTGTACGCTTCTTGATTTGGAGGTTGCATGCATCCATTTAGTTTGCGCGTTTGAATGGGCATGATGACGCCTCTGGTTCAGTACTCAAAGCAGGCAAAAGTTCAATTGTTTTCTTTCAATTGCACTCAATGTAAGCACAAACACAGGTAAATCATAATTGAACTGAGATGATAACAAGATACTGACTGTTGCTAACAGTTTCACATTCAAGTCACTATTCAGTTTCCTCCTTCAGTCTCACTCGCTGTCTCTCTTATTCAGCAGAGAGTCGGTGTGATTGCATCTGATGTGTGTTTAATAGAGAATGATCTGACCGCAGTCAGACAGCAATCTCCGCTTATCTGAGAGTAAACAGTACGGGAAAGGTATTACTTTGTGTCTGTGAAACCGTTAAACCTGTGTTCACCTTGTGTTCCCCTGCTTGTCTGAATAAGGAGAAGGTTTGCATGTTTTGTTTACCTTGTAAACACTGTGTGATTATTTCGAGTGATGTTGTAGACCGGCCTCAAATGAACCACATACCTTTAAGATGGCAACAACACAGTTTAATCATTCTTTTGATAGTTTCTGTGTTTGGCATAGGGTTTAGCAGTGCCCTCACTCTACTTTTTTTGGAAATATGCTCATTTTCCTTCTCCCCTAGAGTTAAACATTTGATTTTTATCGTTTTGGAATCCATTCAGCTGATCTCCGGGTTTGGTGCTAGCACTTTTAGCATAGCTTAGCACAATCCATTGAATCTGATTAGACCATTAGCATCGCGCTAAAAATAACCAAAGAGTTTCGATATTTTTCCTATTCTTCTGTAGTTGCATCATGTACTAAGACCGACAGAAAATTAAAAGTTGCGATTTTCTAGGCAGATATGGCTAGGAACTATACACTCATTCTGGTGTAATAATCAAGGACTTTGCTGATGTAACATGGCTGCAGGAGGCGCAATGATATTACGCACTGTCCCTTGCCATTGAAAGTTACTAAGGGGACTATTTTCGGCTGCTGCGTAATATCATTGTGCCTCCTGCAGCCATGTTATGACAGAAAAGTCCTTGATTATTTGGCCAGAATGAGAGTATAGTTCCTAGCCATATCTGCCTAGAAAATCGCAACTTTAAATTTTCTGTCAGTCTTAGTACATGACTTAGTACATTGTAATTGCCGAAGAGTCAAGTTTTAAATAGGAAAAATATTAAAATTCTTTGGTTGTTTTTAGTGCGATGCTAATGGTCTAATCAGATTCAATAGATTGTGCTAAGCTATGCTAAAAGTGGTAGTGCCAGACCCGAAGATCGGCTGAATGGATTCCAAAATGGTAAAAATTAGGGCTGGATGATGTGAGGAAAAGTTGCGATGTGCGGTGACATTGTTTAATGTTGCGATGACAATGTGAGTTGCGATAAATATTTTATATTTTTTCATGTTTTAGGGGACATTCACATGTCGCGCCTAAAACGCGTGGAAAACGCTAGACACGTAGGTTATTGTCACATGATCTGCACCCTGCACTTGTGTCATTCTGAAAAGTTGAAATGTTTTTGAAAAGCCTGGAAAAACGAGCGCGTCGCACCGCGTGCGAGTAGCGACCGCGGCGCTTCCAGAGCGCACATACTGCGCGCCTACATTTTAAATAATGAACTTGAGGACGCAATATGCGAATCACCGCTTCCACAGTACCTGTACCGGCGTCATCTCTCCTAAATCCAAAATAATTCCATGATATAGCTGAAGTGCTGTTCCTTTTCACCACAAGGTCTTCATCTGACAACACATTTTCCTCACTCTTCTCTCCTTTCTCAGCCATAGTTTTTGCTAACAGGCACAGCGTCGCAACTGACAACTCACAAATCAATCTGAGCGTAGCTGACTTGGGGGTTCCCCTGATTGGCCTAATAGCATGAACGCGCAAACCATCCATGCGTCTCAAACTGCCTACTTCCATACTATATAGTATGCAAAGAGTACGAGAAGTAGTGCTTTTCGCCTACTATATAGTATGAAAGTATGCGGTTTGGGACGCAGGGCATGTCTTCAGGACTAAACGTGATAGGTCAAACGGTTATTACATGCGCTTACCGTTTTCCCTTCATTTATCGCGTCAAGGCTCTCTGTTGAGATGTGTTCATCGCGTGAGTTCATATCGTGATGATGATGAAAATTCAATGTATCGTTCAGCCCTAGTAAAATCAAATGTTTAACTCTAGGGGAGCTGGAAAATGAGCATATTTAAAAAAAGTGGAGTGTCCCTTTAATTTATTTGGGGTTTTCTTACAGTTGACAAACTTTTTTAATTGTAAAAAGCCAATAGGATCTGCTATGGTTAATTATAAATGGTGTTAGCTAGAGGACAGCAATTCTGTCAGATCGCATTTTTTATAATGCACTCTGCAAGATTTTCACTCACATGAATGAGCACCAATTTGCCCTCCATTTCTGGTATTTGTTGGCAATTTTCATACATCTGTCGGCAAGTGAAAATCTGGGCTTCAATTGAGCAATGTGTATTAAGTATTAAGCTTACAGTATTGCATAAGTATTACCCTAAATTTTGCCTTATTTCCCCTTCCCCCCAAATATTGATTCTCTAAAACAATTTTTATAGTTTGAACTTTTTGGTTCTTTATGGAACCATACAGCCAAAAATGGTTCTTCTATTGTATCATATAAGCACTTTTATTTTTAAGATTGTTTGTGCTGTGGATGAAATTGATGCCTGATTTAAGTCACTTAGGAAAAGGGGGGTTTTACTTTTAAGCAATTGTACTCACGATTCTACCTTGACCAGGGGTTCCCAAAATCAGTCCTGTAGGGCCGGTGTCCTGCATAGTTTGGGTCTAATTTGCCACCTGCCTGAAAGTTTGTAGTATGCTTAGTAAGACCTTAAAACTTGCCACAACACAACCAAACAGCAAAAAATCTTTAAAAACCACCCTAGCATTGCAACCACAACTCTTGCCCAAGATTTTACCACATTTTTTCCCAACAAGATAAAAAAAAACATTCGTCCTTATATGTACAAGAAAAATATTTCTAAAGTGTGAAACTACATTTACATTCAGTCATTTTGCAGTCGTTTTCATCGAAAGTGACAAATAAGGAACATCACAAGCGTTTATTCATAGAAAACCCAATTAATGATGTATCATTGAGAAATGAAAGACCTTTATATGCAGACACTGGCTGCTTCTGTTTCCTGTTAGCTGCAGGACATGTGTCATTTTAATCTAGTTCCTGAGCATCTTTGGTGTTTATTTCTCATACTGGTTTCCTAGAATATTTAATCAGAGCGGCGAGGCAATTTGGCGAGACTCGAGTCTACCGTCCATATTAAAGACAAGTCTGCTGATTTTTGCCTAAGGGGACACTTTACACCAAAAACAGCTCAGCCCCTTGGGTGGATGAAGGCCACTGGAGACAGACATCAAGGGGAGTAAGACAGAATGGGAGGGAGACAGAGAGAAATAAAAAAAGGTATAGTAAGACATGACAACCATCTGTCTGTACAAACAAGATTGATGTCCTAAAGCCATCTGTAAGAAAATTCTGGTGTACTCATGGCAAAAACACACAAGTTGGGAAAGGACAATTTGGCATTGGAATCTCCAATTCTCCTACCCTGCATGTTGCAAGTGAACTAATAATGAAACTCTTTAGTCTGTAATTCAGACACAGGAAATACTGTAGACATGTTGAAGGGGTGGTGAGGGATCTTGAGATAGCTGGAGGACCGGAGACATCTTGTGTCTGGCTTCCAGCTCTCGATACACCAAAGAGAAGACCTAACCTCCCGCTGAGCTATACCGCCTCGCGTTATACTCTCACACGCATATACATGAGACTTCCTCCCACATTTACTCATCCTTAATCTCAACACACGCACAACCCCCTCCCACTCGAACGCTCTTTCCTAAACACAACATGCGAATATGTGAACACTCTCGTTGTCCCAACAGGAAGAGAAGGAGTCGTGTGAATTATTTATTTCTTCTTCCCTATAGTTATTCAGAGCAGATCCTGACAGAAGGTGCCCTGAACTCCACAGACCTTCAAACCCGCACCGGTGAGACAGGTGGATTTAACCAGCTGTGAGTCTGAACTGACAGCTGCCAGTCATGGCTTAAACCACACACGGGTGCACTCATTTAAATACTCAACACTTCAAAATAAATCCTTATGCACTTAACCTTCCAAAGGAACAGCGGTGCCAAAGGCCATAAGAGGATTGTCATGATCCAAATGGTCAATATTTGGGTTTTTAATAAAATCTTCATATTTGCTTGCTATTGATAACATCAATGGCATTATTACCAAATAATTTGGACAAAATTGTGTTTATAGTGTCTGAGAGGTGGTCTCTCTCTCTCTCTCTCTCACCCTTTTTCTCTCTCTCTCTCGCTGTGTTTCCATAACCCTTTTAATTTCACAAACTGAAATAACAAATTGAAAATGCACCCAATGGAAACACTGCAATTTCACCTTAGGTCCCATATATCGCAAACCTTTTTTTAAGCTTGGATGAGGAGTTTTTTTTGGTAATTTGACAAAGGAATATATCACAAAACGAAAATGGAAACCCATTCCCATTTACAGGTCACATGACCTGCATAAAACTCACACGATCATTCTTGTAAAAGGCACGGTACACTGTAAAATGTGAAAAGTTGGATCAACTTAAAACATTATTTCAATTGGTAACACCTAAAAAGTTTATTCACCTTATGTTAAACTAAAGTACATTTTTAAGTTTAAATGTAAAAAATTTTTTGGTGTTACCAATTGAAGTAATTTATGTTGATCCAACTTTTCACTTTTTACAATGTATATCTGGTTGGAGGATAAGACAGAAGAGGTGTGGTCGACGTCATGCAGTGTCACAAGAAACGACAAGACAAGCACATGACATCAAAATACCATGAGAGTGATTCTGTAGTTGAATGCTCTGTATGCTTTCGAGTTGCGGTATTTTGATGTCATCCACATGTCAAGTCTGCGTGGTGCTGTATGAAGTCAAACAAACCCATCGACATGTTTTTTTGAATGACTTATCGTGAGTCGCATGACATCTGTTCATGGAAGCATCGTCATGGAAGCATCGTCATTTCGCAATCGTTTTTTGTCAACATTTATGAAATAGCGCTAAAGTTTTGCGCAAATCAATTAATGGAAACGTGCCTTCTGTTTCTCTGCCACTCTCTTGCTGATTCTCTCTCTAGTCTATGTCTCTCAGCAAAATAATGTTTTAGTCGCATGATATTGGTTAATGAAAATGCCGTAATTTAGCAATTGTTTATTTTGTGAACATTTTTAAATAACGCTAAAGTTTTGCGCAAATCAATTTATGGAAACGGCGCTTCTGTTTCTTTGCCACTCTCTTGCTGATTCTCTGTCTTGTTTGTGTCTCTCAACAAAATTATGTTTTTGTCGCATGACATCGGTTTATGAAAATGCCGTAATTTAGCAAAAAAAATTTTGTGAACATTTTTAAAATAATGCTAAAGGTTTGCGCAAATCAATGAATGGAAATGCTGCTTCTGTTGCTCTGCCACTCTCTTGCTGATTCTCTCTCTTGTTTGTGTCTCTCAATAAAATATTGTTTTAGTCGCATGACATTGGTTAATGAAAATGCCGTAATTTAGCAATAGTTTATTTTGTGAACATTTTTTAAATAACGCTAAAGTTTTGCGCAAATCAATTAATGGAAACGGCGCTTCTGTTTCTCTGCCACTCTCTTGCTGATTCTCTCTCTCTCCAACCTGATCTCACAAATTTCTGTGAAATAGTCACGCACTATTTTGCTCAGTTTTGCGTAACATTGTCACATATTTCCACCATTTTACATGCCTCTGCCACGACTTTGCCTAAACCGAAGCGACAATTGTAAGAAAATAGGAAAAACAGTTGAGTAACCGTGAAACTGTCACGGAAAAGAAAGTCGTGGGAGGGGCACGTAAAATTGTGGAAATACGTGACAATGTCGTGCAAAACTGAGCAAAATAATGTCTGACTATTTCACGTATTTACTCTCTCTGTCTATGTCTCTCAGCGAGATTTTGTTTTAGTCGCATGATATTGGTTAATGAAAACACCGTAATTTAGCAATCTTTTTTTTTGTGAACATTTTTAAAATAACGCTTAAGTTTTGCGCAAATCAATGAATGGAAATACTGCTTCTGTTGCTCTGCCGCTCTCTTGCTGATTCTCTGTCTCTCTAACAAAAATTATGTTTTAGGCGCATGATATCAGTTAAAGAAACGACGTAATTTAGCAATTGTTTATTGTCAACATTTATAAATAACGCTAAAGTTTTGCGCAAATCTTTAATACAAACACAGCTTCTGTTGCTCTGCCACTCTCTTGGTGATTCTCTCTCTCTGTTTTTTCTGTCTATGTTTCTTTATCGGTCTCTCACTGTGTTATGACCTGTCTCTCTGGTAAAATATCTATCACAACAAAAGTTTATCTGGCAAGGTCTTAATAGCGGTAAAGTGAAGATTATGTTTTGTTATAGCACTCCTAATGTGTTATTTAAACTGTACATTTATCTGTATCTTCTCTGTGGAGTTGTTCTATACCTATATGCAAACATTACTAACTTGACAGAAAGAATATAAATGAGAGTCGCCAGAAAACCTTAATAGAAAAGGTGTTTACATGCTGTTGATGCACATTAATAGGCAATACATCAGCTCCTTTCAGACATATAATCTTTACTGGTAAATTACCTGTAAATTACCATAGGGGATCATGTGTGGGCAGGGCCATTACAAAAATGCAGGAAAAACAGTTCTGGCAATTTACCAGTACGAGAAGCTGTAACATTACCAGTAAAGAATAGTAAAAAGACGTTGCGCAAAAGGTCATTCGGGTAATTTCATGGTAATTTATTGGGATTACAGTGTTATAGGGGCTAATGTGTGCTGATAAGGATTCTCCTAAACTGGATTCAGGTTTACATGATTGTACGTATTGTAAGATTATGAGATGTATATGATTATGCATGTAAACTCTCTACGATCACATCAGTAGAGATTCTTACATCAAAAGCCATCATTTTCACTTAAGAATTGAATATGAAGTGTTAGTGGTGTGATGACAGCTGATATCACTGCGTGTAAGAGCAGAAAAACTGCAATTTTGATGCGTAGGAGTGAACCATCACTCTCTCACTTTCTTCAACTGATTGCCCCTGCACAGCAATCTCCCGAAACATCCATCTAAAGTCTTCTGCGATGTCACAATGCTCAAATACACACATAAGCTCGGTTTCTATTAACTGTCTGCTGTCTAATGCTTACATCGGTAGCCATCTTCTAAGACATCCTCCAAACTGAAATTCCGAATGAAAAGATTATTTTAACTTTACATTCAGATGTTAATGTATGACAAAGCTGAGGCACAACTGAAAAATTTCCTGAGCTGTAAAAAAGCACAACGTTTTCTTCTCGGCATGAAACATCAATTTGTCTGCATGCATATAAACCAGCACGTCTGAAAGCTTAACACGCAAACTTATTTACATCCGTTCACAGATTATCAAACCTGCTTACGCGCACGTTTATTTTAACGCAGCCCTATTTAACCAGCGATGTGTATAATGTCTGAAATGCTTCCCATTTGGGTATCGATCGTGCCTGGATGCATGGATCTGCTCCGCAGGAAACAGTGCTGTCCGCAGGGCTTATCACGGTGTCTAAGCAGGCGCAGAGGTCAGCATCCATCGACAACACTGTTACGATGTAGCTCTGTTTCTGCAGGGATTTCTGGGATCAGAAGCGTGCTGCCAATAAAACCCGAAACAACTGCGGCCTGCAAGAACTTAAGGAGCTTAAGAACATAGTTCATATTAGAGGTCGATGCTCTGTTAAAGCATGTGGCGATCAGATGGGAGCGTGTTTGTTATATTCTTCTAAAGTGAAATGAAAAGGGCATGATATCCATGATCTATTTTAGGACTGAGCCGGAAATGCTTCTCTTATGGCATCATGAAGCACCTTTATTTTTAAAGGGATACTCCAGTCAAATATCAAAATTACCACATGAAAACAGGGATCAGGGAACAACTTTAAACCCCCAAAAAGTGTATTCATCCACAGAGGTTATCCACATGACTCCAAGGGGTTAGTAAAGGTCTTCTGAGGGTAATATATCACCATGTTGGACTCGATTCATAAGAGAGTTTTAGCATAGTGAGCGCTGGTTGCCATGGGTACATTGCACCATGACTCTCGTGAATCGCTTCCAAGATGGCGACAATACCGGAAGGCTAGTTATTATAGTTTATAAAGTTTCAAATATGGATATTCTTCTTACGAAAGAACATTGATTACTTGGAAAAGACCTTTATTAATTCATTGGAGCCATGTGGATTACTTCTGTGAAGGATGAATGCACTTTTTGGTCGTTTAAAGTCGGAAGTTGTTCCCTGATCCCTGTTTTTTTATAGTTTTAAAACTTGGAAGAGCTAGGACATTTATTAAAATAACTCCAAATGTGTTCGTCTGAAAGATGATGGACATATGTATCTCGGATTGCTTAAGTTTGAGTAAATCATGGGGTAATTTTGATATTTGGCTGGAGTATCGCTTTAAGAGTATATATAAGGATGTTTTTCCTATATTTTCTAACTTATTTTAAAACCAAACAATTGTTCGAGAAGACTTCAGACTGCCTCGACTCCGTTCAGTCAGGTGAAGGTCTGGTCTCGAAACAAGATGTATAAATAGACTGACAGAGATATACAGCACGGTAAGGTCTATTTCAGAGCACAGCAGCGAGATTATGCCGTTCGACACAAACCCAATGCTTTTGCAATGCCACAACCCTTCAAGAAAGCCATAACTCCACAGTCTGTAAAGAAATTACTTGCTTGATGGCTCGGAGAATGAGACCCCCATTCCAGACCTGTGTACGAGACATGCCTTCATGCACCTATGTAATTGCATTTCTAAATGAACTACTTGTATTAGCGAGTGCTATAACCGCCGAGCTGTTTGACCAAATGCATTCTGGGTGAGCATTTGCATAGGCTACCCACAGAGAGAAATATATGATCATTTCGGTATAGGAGGAGGACGCACGATCATTTTTTCTCTCCTTAAGCAACTAGCAGTCATCCATCTGGTCTGACTTTGAGATTTAAAAGGTGAGTTGGAGAGGTGTTATAAATGACTCAACTGTAGGATACGTCACAAGTTATTTATTTGACGGACATCTGTCATCTTGCATTGCCCGGAGCCTCATGAATTTTCGCATATCTGTGAAAGAAATGAAACCGAGTGAATTCAAGGCAGTGCATGTTGGCGATCAGGCCAGGGGTAATGTGAGCAGTTTAATACGTTGGCCCTTAAATGTGTGATGTGAAGAGAAAAACAAATATTGCTTTTGATGCTGTAAATAGATTGCAATTCACAAACACATGTCTCAATGCACAGTTCATCAAAAAAGCCGTTCGTGAAAGTTGAAAGACAGGGCGGCATGTGTCAATGCATGAAAGATTTTTCTTCTGAATAGCCGACTTCATGTATTAAGAATATCTCTGATATGTAGACAGACCAGATTTGGTTTTTGCTGGCCAAAAAAAAAAAAGGGTTCATATTATAAATATAAAATGACCTAAATTTTAGTTTGAAACTAAAATTTGAAACTTTGGGCCGGATGTACTAAACGGGGCAAAATGGCATGAGAGCGCAATTCCAGAAAAGCTCAAATATGAGTGGTAAAATCTGTGGGTTATTTACTAAGAAGGTGCAAATTAAATAACACAGTCGCAACAGCTGATTTCCATAATGACCAACGCAATCTACTAAGAGCAGCGCATATGTGTTCAGGGACGCGAATAAACAGTGCTGATGGTCCTCAGGTGCGGGAGATCTACAAACGCCTGATGCGCTTGAGTTCAGCACCACGGACATCACAGAAAAAAATGCAGGGTGTGAAATCCCAGCTAACGACGCCATAGTACACGAAAAGACATGGAGGACAAAAGAAAGAAGGTATTGAAACACCTAAATATCATGAAATACACTCACCTAAATTATAATTAGGAACACAATACTAATACTGTGTTTGACCCCCTTTCGCCATCAGAACTGCTTTAATTCTACGTGGCATTGATTCAACAAGGTGCTGAAAGCATTCTTTAGAAATGTTGGCCCATATTGATAGGATAGCATCTTGCAGTTGATGGAGATTTGTGGGATGCACATCCAGGGCACTAAGTTCCCATTCCACCACATCCCAAAGATGATCTATTGGGTTGAGATCTATTCTTGTTCAAGAAACCAAATTAAAATGATTAGAGCTTTGTGCATTATCCTGCTGGAAGTAGCCATTAGAGGATGGGTATATGGTACGCATAAAGGGATAAACATGGTCAGAAACAATGCTCAGGTAGGCCGTGGCATCTAAATGATGCTCAATTGGAACTAAGGGGCCTAAAGTGTGCCAAGAAAACATCCCCCACACCATTACACCACCACCACCAGCCTGCACAGCCTGGTAACAAGGCATGATGGATCCATGTTCTCATTCTGTTTACGCCAAATTCTGACTCTACCATCTGAATGTCTCAACAGAAATCTAGACTCATCAGACCAAACAACATTTTTCCAGTCTTCAACTGTCCAATTTTGGTGAGCTTGTGCAAATTGTAGCCTCTTTTTCTTATTTGTAGTGGAGATGAGTGGTACCCGGTGGGGTCTTCTGCTGTTGTAGCCCATCCGTCTCAAGGTTGTGCGTGTTGTGGCTTCACAAATGCTTTGCTGCATACCTCGGTTGTAACGAATGGTTATTTCAGTCAAAGTTGCTCTTGTATAAGCTTGAATCAGTCGGCCCATTCTCCTCTGACCTCTAACATCAACAAGGCATTTTTGCCCACAGCACTGCCGCATGCTGGATGTGTTTCCCTTTTAACACCATTCTTTGTAAACCCCTCAAAATGTTTGTGGGTGAAAATCCCAGTAACTGAGCAGATTGTGAAATACTCAGAGCGGCCCGTCTTGCACCAACAACCTTAAACCTTGCTTAGATCACCTTTCTTTCCCATTCTGACATTAAGTTTGGAGTTCAGGAGATTTTATTGACCAGAACCACACCCCTAAACCCATAGAAGCAACTGCTGTGATTGGTTGATTAGATAATTGCATTAATGAGAAATTGAACAGGTGTTCCTAATAATCTTTTAGGTGAGTGTATATCATGGTTGGGCAAACAATATTTTTAAATAATAAGTTTCTCTGGTATTCCCAAAAATGTGTTACATGCGTAAAAAAAACCATGCGCTCAATGATCTAAATCAGCAACAATTGCAGCCATTTGAGCGCAAAATGATTTAAGACCTGCTTTTTCAGCGTTAAATAATGGTGCAAATACCATATCACACGCACAAACATTAGTAAATCGCGTTGCGTGAATTATTTAAATAATCTCCCATAAACTTTGCGTCTGATAGGGAAACTCCTAGAAATGCATATGCAATAAGGTCAGTCGCAAGAATATCTAGACAAACCTTTCCAGCGCTAATTTTCCACTGTGCTTCTTTAGTAAATCCCGACAATCATTTTTTACGTCATAATTATGGTTTGCGCTGACGCGAGCTGTTAGTAAATCTGGCCCTTTATCTTTTATTTTCTTTACTTTATGACATGCTTTGAATCTGCATTTTAATATGGAAACACAAACCTCTATTCGAGAAACTATGGTCTTTCTCTTCTAGTTATTTTATGGTAGTTATTAGTCGTAATTAGCCGAATAATGACGACAGATCGTAGCTTTTTTACGAGGTGGCTAATTAGTATGAATTTGTATGATTTTATCCATGAGTTTTCATACGATCTAATAACTAAGCTTTTTTCTGCTAATCGTATGTTCTTGTTTGATTCACATCTTACGAATTCGTACCAAATCAGCACCTCGTAAAATAGTTACGTTTCCCATGAGACCTGGTTGTCCATTTACGATAATTTATAATTGCTTTTGATGCATTTCTTCCAAAACATGTCAATCCACCATGTTTTGGTATAGAAGCCATCGGATCAACGGAAGGAGCGTAAGTGTTTTATTCCATTAGTGTAAACACACCGCACACACACACACACACACACACAGATTGTTATCTCCATCACTACAGCCGACTAAGTGGCGTCCACAGGTTAAGTGTCAATTTAAATGCATTTCCTTCCGCTGTTCGCTAAGTTCTGCTACGCTCATCAGTAGAAATCATCCTCGATTAGGCCTGACAGGGATTTGATCCTTTTAGCCAGTAATCCCGATTTACATTCATGGATCTGGCTATTTCAATGGCATTAGCATCTTCAGTGTGGAGTGTGGATAATGTCAGCTGGTGCTTAACCCCGCAAACTCTTTGATGGCTTTACTATTGTGCCTGGGGTTTTTCTGGCTCAGACATCATACCATCTAACAAAGACATGAGACTATGCGGTTATTAGCTTTCATGCAGAAAACAAAGGCTGCGTTATTCATAGTTCATAGTTCAGTCATAGATATGGCAGCTAAAATAGGAAAGAATAGCACAAATGAGATCTTTTTTATTTCTTGGTTGTTTTTTTCCGAGAGGAAATTGGAAATTTTATTGATGTGTATCTGCGTCTTACATTTTGATGCTCGCTCGTGCCTCCTTTAGAAATCAGATCTCAATATCTCTTGTTCTTTAAAACGGGTTTTTGTCAGCCGAACACCCTTGACAGAAATTTCTTACTTGAAGTGCCCTTGGCCCTGAGATTTTAAGTAAATATCTTAATACTTTAAAAGCTCATTTGCATGTTTAACCTCAAAAAAAAAAAAAAAATTCATCCAAGTTGTTGTTATTATTACCCGTTATTGGACATTTATCTAGTAATTTTCTTTTATTGATACATAAAACATACAGTATGCATGACTTTTCAGTTTTCTAATATATTGCAGTGTTAAAACCAGACCATTCTTCTCAGTAGTAACTGAGTTATGGTCTGGCAAAGCTTCATAGACAAATCATTTCCAAAGGGGCGTCACCAACGGATGTCTCTCAATTGCCTCTGTGTCCAATTGGATTGACTTAAACCAATCACAGCGATGAAGGAGATGACGTATGCAGAGCTATATCAGACTTTTGCCGGATCCAGTCGGTAAGACAGCGATAACATCTTTTTTTTGTAGATACGAAGGCTTCAAGTGTTGTTCTTTGCTCGGGTTTTAACGAAAAGAAAAAGTTTTAAACCCGATAGCGGCATCCATCTTTGTAATGTACAAAATCTGCTTTTTCGTCGATGTGCTGTCATCATCGTGTAAAGCCTGCCCCAAAGTTTCTGATTGGTGCCACAATTTCTCGGCATTAGAAATGGGCTTGAATGGCCTCTTTGCCAGACTACTTGCAGAGCAAATTTGCCAGAAGTTGTCTGGGTTTTTTTCAAGCTAGTGTTGTGTAATGATCACATGACACACAGATTAAACACATAATATATACATATATATATATATATATATATATATATATATATATATATATATATATATATATATATATATATATATATATATATATATATATATATATATATATATATTCATGTTTAATTTAGATTTTTTACTTTTCAAATTATTATGTTTCTAATTTATTTAATTGTTATTAATTTTTTGTATCAACTCACTAAGCCCCTGTAATTCTTTTGCAAACCACCAGGGGTTCACAATCCACCATTTGTAAAGGCTTGCTTTAAAACATTGCTTAATAGTTTCAAAATATAGTTATCAAAAAATTGGTGGGGGTGTGTTTTATGGAAATTGGGGGCGTGTCCTTATCTGTATTGTTACCTACAGTGTCTACTGTATCTCATTTAAAGTCTTTAGAGGCCTAAAGAAGATCTTATACAATAATACAAAAGAATACAATAGCAACAATAATCTTTTTTATGCCCAACCGACTGTGTTTTCCCGAGTACTTTTCTAAATGTTTCATCTGAAAAATTATTCTTCTAATATCCTTGAAATCTAAATGAAATATAATCGCGTCCATAACCTCTCATGAATTCTGTAAAGTTAATAATAGTTTCCTTTGAGAAAATGGATCTCTGAATATGCCGAAAGCCCGGCCGGCTGCCGTGCTCAGTCAGTCAGTGACTTAACAGACATATTTTTTCATGAAGTATCTCCTAAGTATCGCTCCATTAAATATTTATTCGTTTCACTGAACCGTACGCAAAGGATTGTGGGATATCATAAGTGGTGAAGAATACATCTAGCTGCTATCGAAACCCAACCAGAGCAATGCATCTTATGTAGCAGACATTGTATTCTGTACATATACTGTAGATGTCTACCTTCACATACTGAATGCGACATCAGTGTTATAGGTTTGGGGCGCATGCAGCATATCGCGTAAAGTAAAATGGGTAGCACTTTATTTTACAGTACGTGTACTTACCTTGTACGTATATGGTAAATAAGTTGTACTTACCGACAAATGTGTGTTACTTACTTTTAGGTATCTACATGGTAATAAAGTGGTATCATTACTGTACTTACCAGTGGTAAATACTTGGTAGTTATTATGTAACTCTAGATAAGTACTGGGTATTAACATATACATACTTATAGTGTAGGTATACTGTAAGTAACGAGAAACATAACTGTACTTACAAATAAATGTACAATATAAGTATTAAGTATTTACAGGCAAGTTAGGGTTAATGACAGGTATTTATAGTGTACATATATGATAACTAATATCAAACACTACTGTACTTACAAACTGTATATACACAATAAGCGTGTACTAGTGAATGTACCCAGTAGTTAATGCATATGATAGTCAATGGTTGGGTTTGCCTCACAGTAACATGTATATGATGCTATAATCTTAGGTGTTAGATCCTTTGTAATAACTGTGTAAAAAGCAACACTTTATTTTACAGTCCTGTTTCCATGCAGTTATCATGGACGTACTAGTGAATGTACACAGTAGTTAATGCGTATGATAGTCAACGGTTGGGTTTGCCGGACAGTGACATGTATATGATGCTATATTTTAGGTGGTAGGTCCTATGTAATAACTGTGTAAAAAGCATCACTTTATTTTACAGTCCTGTTTCCATGCAGTAACCATGGACGTACTAGTGAATTTACCCAGTAGTTAATGTGTATAATAGTCAATGGTTGGGTTTGTCTCACAGTAACATGTATATGATGCTATATCTTAGGTGGTAGGTCCTATGTAATAACTATGTAAAAAGCAACACTTTATTTTACAGTCCTGTTTCCATGCAGTTACCATAGACGTACTAGTGAATGAACCCAGTAGTTAATGCATACGGTTATTTAATGCTTGGTTTAAAGGACAAAGATACTGAGTCTGAGTACCAATATGGCACATCAGTAATGTTTGTTCTTAGTTATCATATACGTATGGTATAAGTATAACTTACACTTGCCTGCAGGTACCACACACTTATCGTGTATATACAATTTGTAAGTACAGTAGTGTTCGATATTAGTTATCATATATGTACACTATAAATACCTGTCATTTACCCTAACTTGCCTGTAAATACTAAATACTTATATTGTACATTTATTTGTAAGTACAGTAATGTTTCTCGTTAGTTACAGTATACCTACACTATAAGTATATATATGTTATTACCCAGTACTTACCTAGAGTTACATATAACTACCAAGTATGTACTACTGGTAAGTACAGTAATGATACCAGTTAATTACCATGTAGATACCTAAAAGTAAGTACCACACATTTGTCTGTAAGTACAACTTATTTACCATACATGTACAAGGTAAGTACACGTACTGTAAAATAAAGTGCAACCGTAAAAGGTATATGTTTTTACCAAATATCTGGCGCCACAGATGAAACAATTTCGCTACAGTCAGTGAGAAAACCCAATTGTTTCTGAGAGGCGCTCTATTGCAGCCCACTCAGAGTCCAGGGTGACAAGCCAATATCCTCCTCCTCACGCGGCCTTCGTCCATGACCTACATTCTTTACAAGCTTTGGGAAAACAAACATGTACAAATGCTACCTTTTGTTTTCTATCTCTACAGTATGTGCTGCTATACATTTCGGTGACGTCCATGCACCCATGAGTGCAAGTCCTAAATACTCCTGAGACTTATATAAGCAAGAACGCTTCCACATATACATATATACTTTAAAAATCGGCATTAATACCAGCATGGAAAGTTGCAGCGAATGATTAGATTTCCATTTAAGACGAAACTGTCAACCGTTGTGGGTGGGGAGGGGTGACATATATGGAGCTTTTGTAGACGGCAGACTATTAAATATTCATGATTGTGCACTTGCGGCTTGACATGTGTAGAGCAGATGCTCGGTGCGAGCACGCATGTGGGCGGGTTTTTGTGTGTCGTATGTAAGGAAAGGCCACGGTTGAGCTTTCCTGTCGGTATTTGTGTGTGTGTTGTGCAGATGCTGAATAGATTTTGGCTGGTACACCTGTTTGTCTCGGTTGTGCACATTAGAGAAAACAAAGGGGTTGGAAGGTACAAAATGGCTTCTGGTAACGCAGATGTTTTGTAACTTGACGGAAAAGCACACAAAACAAAGAAAACAACAAACAACAAACAAGATTAAATGAATGCAATAGAGAAAAAGCTGGTTTTATTCCTTTTAATTTGGGTTATGGTGAATTTGCAGAAATTGAACTCGTGGGGAGAAAATCATGGTTTTTCACAGTTCTGTTAGGACAAAGCAGTATGGGGTAAGTTGTCACAATGATATCTACTCTTAATGCTGGGACAAACCCATATTTGACCCAACCATGCATTTTTTTTTTCTTAAATTAGTGTTTACCCACATGGAAATAACCTATATGTGGATATATGTGCATATATGAAACCTATATGCAGCTTATATGCACATATATGCTGCATATATACAGCATATATGCGCATATATTAAACATATATGCAGCTAATATGCACATATATGCAGCACATATACAGCATATATGCACATATATAATAATATATATGAACATATATGAAACCTTATGCAGCTACTATGCACATATATGCTACACATATACAGCATATATGCCCATATATGATAATATATATGCTGCATATATGCAAAATTGAGGTGCATATATGTGCATATACAGGCCATACATTTTGTGAATTATTAAATAAAGTTATGATGTCTGCACATTTAAAACATTTACAAGATCTGTCTAGGACATGTATAACTACTGTTCAGTGTTATTTAACAGCAACAGTAGCGCAGATGGTAAAGTGAGTTGTCTAATGATCGGAAGTTTGGGTGTTCGAATCCCAGCAGTGGGATTGCATTTTTTTTTGTGATCAGAAGGTTGGAGGTTTGAATCCTGGCTCCTGCAGGTGCAGACTGTTATTGGTTGGACCTTTATTTATATTTAATTTATTAGCAGCTACAGATTTTAATAATTTTACATATATATAGGTTAACATATATGTGCATATATGTACATATATGTACATATAATATAGGAAAACGGCCAATTTTATATATGTCACATATATGTAAAACTTATATCAAAACCTATATTGAAACATATATGTTTATATATGTTTTTTCCATGTTGCAATAAATATAAAATATGCAGTTTAGTTCCCACTAATCAGTCATTGAGACTTAAAATCATAGTCTGACGAGCGTTATTGATTCATATCAAACATGACGTGCAATACTTCACGGTACATTTACACAGAGCACCATTTCATGCCTTTAGAGATTTTATGTAATTTCAGAGAATTACAAAACTGATTGAAAATCACAAACTGTTCATAGTCCATTACTGATAAGTTTATGTTTATGTTCAACTGCAGAATTGTTGAAGTCCATGAATGTCCTTTCAAGAACGTTCTGCATGTGGCTGGCTGGCTCCTCAAGGACTGTGTGAAATCCACTGTGGCCTTTTTCTGCAGGAGATCCGAAGCAATTGAGAAGGTTTCTGGCTAGGTTCACCCACACTGAAATATATCCAGATCTGTTTCTTAACACATTAATGTTATGATAAAGTGAGTATAACTTTAAGTATGTCAAGGATACAGCGTCTACACCGTATACACTGTTGAACAT
This sequence comes from Misgurnus mizolepis, assembly GCA_025389145.1. NCBI lineage: Eukaryota > Metazoa > Chordata > Actinopteri > Cypriniformes > Cobitidae > Misgurnus > Misgurnus mizolepis. The sequence continues at coordinate 2,209,500 of JAIFKI010000026.1, read as the reverse complement.
TATGCATTATGTAAATTGAAAGAAACGATGATTAAATACTGCTGTAGGTCTTTTGGAAGCATGGCCAATAAAGCAGAACAGCAGTACTATCACAACTTCGGTAGCTGGGTTTCCATCCAAACGTGAAGCAAATCTTTCCGAAATTCCCAAAGAAGAAAAACAAACAAATACGAATTTCGCCAAATTGTTCAAGCAAATGACTCTGGTATTGGTTATCAACAGTAAATAAAACAATGCATACTTAGAAAATGGAGACAGGACTGCATTTAGTTATGATTTGGCAAGTTATAAATTTACAGCTTGTAATTGCCAAACTGAATGTTGTGCACCATAAAAACAAATGCAAATTTTTTGATGCAGGGAATTGCGACAAGTCGAGCACCATTAATGGGAAAGACAACGTCAGCTGATACAGTTAGATGATCAGTCACGCGAGTTTAACGTTCGCTACTTCAACATTTATACTGCAAATACATCTCCCATTATTCGCATTTACTCTTTTTCGCATAAATCAAAACCACCTCAAGCGAGCATAAAAGGATTTTGGGAATTAAAGGGGGGGTTTAATGGTATTTCAAGCATTCTGACTTATTAACACAGTTATAGAGTTGTTTCCTCATGCTAAACGTAGGCAAAGTGTCAAAAATGCAGTTGGGCGTGTTTCAGAGTATTTCTGTGCCGAATGCACTTCGCCAGGGTTCGTACAAGTTTCGGCTAATTTTTTTCGATTACGGTTCTAACTGACGTTTCAGGGGTTTTCGATACGTATCACTTCTTTATATGGGCTTTCGCCGGAAAACTTCCCCCGGAAAACCCCGCCCAGCCGTCAGTCAGCGGGAGACGCTAGAGCTTGCTAACAGCTTATCACGCCACTCAGCTTTGTTTAATTTCAAAAGTCAACAATGGCACAACAAGAAGTGTGTTTTTGGATGTAAGGAGAAGACATCCAGCCTTATGGAAACAATGGATATAGTTTATTATCCGGATTAGCAGCGGAGTTTTGCGTGTGTGTTTGATGCGGTGGATTTTCAGAACCGGGTCATGACGAGTTACACGTGGTAAGTAAGACTTCTGCCTTATGTTGGAAATAGGCGCGTGTATATTATATAAATGACACGAACATGTAGTGAATCATAAGTTAAAACAGTGTTGTATAGTGTTGTATGACTCGTACTCGCTCCTCCCGTGTTATAACTCCTCCTTCTGCATTTTTTCGTACGTTATCGGAAAGATTCGGTAAAACTAATCTTTCTTTTATAAATCTGATTAAACTAAAGACTCTTCAGAGATATAAAGGATGTCATACTACTCTATAGGTACTCCAGATTAATATCAGAAATGCAGAAACAGCGTGTGTTACGTGAGCTTTAAAGGTTATTTGGCGTGTCCGTTATTCGTTTATTGAGAAAATTATGATCAAGTGATTTGTAGAGTTATGGACAAATGACGACTAAATTTGGTACTTTTTACAAATGTACATACTGTTGTTTTTACACCGGAGGTGCAGTTGACATCATAAATGAGTGGTAATTTCTACTTGGTTTCTGTCCTATTGTAATAAAGGCACAGTTTACATTTCAACTGAAATATTTCAACTGAAAGGTGGGAATGTGGTTTTGGACCAGTATTTTAGTGTTTTAACCCATATATTTGTTTTTCAATGTCATGTTATCTCAATCTTATTAATATTGGACTGTCAACTAAATGAATATAACATGGCAAAGGTGAATGCACATTTATATATTGATTCAATAGATTTATAGCATTTGGAAAAAAAACTTGTCATGGATTTATTGCATTTTGAAAAAAAAACTTGTCATGGATCATAGACTGTAAAAAAAGATGGACGACGCCTGTTCGCTCTCTTCCATTGGTGAAAAGTAAAGCCGCCAGTGACCCGATATGGCGCTGACATCTTGGGTCTTGAGTATGCGCAGTAGCGATTTCGGGACCAGTCATGCGCAGTAGTGAGCAGGAAGTGAAGCCACGAAATCGAAACCCCGCCCTCGCTCTCGTAGAATGCGCATATCACGTGATATCACAGCTGTCAATCATGACGTGAAACCACTGTTTTTATATAATTAAATCACTAACTAAACACAAACCTATTTTAAAAACAAACATTTGAATGTACATCAGCATGATAAAAACTACAGTGAATGACAGAAACCAGCTTCGGAAAAAAGATAATTGAAGTGTAATTAATTTTTTTTGTTGGTCTCAAGTTCTGTTGAATAACATGGGGAGGCGGGGTTTATGACCTATACTGGGACCAGTCACTGGGGGGCGATCGAGACGTTTTGGCTTCACTTTTCAGGGCTTGTGCGGCACGCTTGTCATGGATGTATTGCATTTTGCGAAAAAAAAATTTAATAAGATAAATGTATTTGAAATTTTTTATGTTATTATAACCTAAAGATGCTATGTGAAAGTTTGTAAAATAGTGGTTTTCATCTTGTCACTTTCTTGGTACAGAAAACAAGTTTTTACCGAAATTAGTCTAAATGGATTTATTGCATTTTGGAACCAAACTCTTCATATATTTTTTATGGTTACAGTATCACATTCAAGGGACAACCTTTTGGTCTCTTACGTAAAGCTAACACAGAAGTGACTTAAACTGCAATTCATTGACTGGCCGCTAGAGACGGGCTCCAAAAGTGAGTCGATCCCATGTTAAAATATAAAAACTTTACAGCTTTTAATTAATTAATTAATTATGTTTAAATAATATGTTTACAGCCTGGTACAAAAGGTTTTTTTGGTCAATATTAGCTAATTTTCCCATTCATGACAACTGTGAGGGGAATACATTTTTTTGCAGCTCATCTGTTTAAATTATATTAAGCCTTAAATATTTGCATAATTAAGGCCGTGGCCACTTGAGTGACAGGTGAACTGCCGCTGCTGTCATTACCGTCGAGCTAAGCAGGCGTAGCATCAGAAACCACGTTCTGCCTCTTTGCTCATTTTGGTTATACGGTAGTGACACACAATGACGCACTGCCAAGATAGCGACGGGCGGCTCTGCCCACTTTGGGCATCAAAATGCTTTTATAAAGTCTATGATCACATTGCTACTGTAGCTTAGCAATATGCCACCATCACACTCTATTGTGATTATGATAATATGAAGTTTCACATTCAGATTCATCGTTCGCCATTCACAAGATTGTCAGTATTGGCTTATAAAGATTTTTTTTTAGGAGAATCTTGGCCTAAATTGCAAAGTACGCACTAAGCTTTTGGAGCCGACCATATACCTGGCAGACATGCTATGTAAGAAATAAAGCTACTGTATCGAGGTAAATCCCTACATTGTACCCCTGTGTAAATATAGGCAAAGCTTATTAGCCCACTAATGCACACAGGCAATTACAGTCTCATTAGTAGACGTCTTATGTTCAGCGGTTTGAAAGGGATGTGATGAGCCCATGTCAGCGGGGCATTTTTTCCTCAACAGAGAGCAATATCAGGCACATGCGGTCACTGGGGGTCAATATGATCCATGTCTCAGCAGAATGTGACAAATAGCAGCCTAAGGTGATATCATAGAGAAACACCAAGTCTGAAACAGCAGGGTGTGGGTTAAGGAGTAAAGTACCTAAAGCAGGCGAAGTTTGAGGTGACTTGATGCTGTTTGCACAAAATGTCTTTTTAGGACGAGAGAAGAAGGCAGTCGCGGTATACATCTTTTAAACTAAAATATCTATTTATAAAACAGTCCTTATTCTGATTGGTCGATTGATGTGGTCTATTTACGATAAAACACAGCCATGATTGCTGCACCCCACGATTCTGTGTATCACTGCGCAGCAAAGTAAACGTATGTGAAGCATTTTGTTACTGTTTACGGTTGGTCAGGGACTACTTTTTCTAGTGGAAGTTTAGTTATGAGGATTTGAGTTTAAGCATTTGTGACATCCTATTGATCAGGCATTATTTGACAACCTGGCATCTCCATTTAGCTCGAGCAATGCATGTTTTTGCAGCTCAAATCAGACCTGGGCAATGCGGCTTGAATTAGAAGCAGCACTCGGTGAGGCGTCGCATCCGCCGCTGTGTTCGCACCGCTCACGAAAGTGTTGAAACTCCACCGCAGATTATAATGGGTGTACAGAGCAGGTTTCTGCAGAGAGCTGAGCCATTATTATCATTATTCGTACATCGGTAATGCGTGAAAGCACCGAGAGAAAGTTCAGTGGAGGAGAATAAACGTGTTGCAGTATGTTTAATGATGCCCGACTCGACCTGTTCGGTTCCTTTAAGTCAGAAAGAAAGAGAGGTGGGAGAGAGATGCTGTGTTCAAGTGTTGCCAACATTTTAATAAGGAGGGTAGCTAAAGCATGCATAAATATGTCGCCAGGTGATGTCATACACTAATTAGCATATTAATGATGACGCATTATATTTGTATTTTGGTCAAACTTTACCACTGTTTTGCTTTTCAAACAGTACTGTATGTTAATACAGCCCAATGCCCTTAATTCTATTCAAAAAATTTTTGTCAGATAATTAAACGAGTATGAAATGGTAACTGAATGCGACATGTTAAATCTGTGCACCATACTGAAAGAAGCTGAGGTTAATTCATAAAGATGTACATAAAGGGGTCTGAAAAGTCACTAAGGGGTTGTGCACACCAAAACTTTTAAACATGCCTGAAAACGCCTGGAGGACGCCAAATGCCAGCTGTTTTTCAGCTGAGCACTTTGGTAGCTCTGATACTTCAGCTGTGAGCCGGTTGGTTGCTGTGGTGATTGGATGGCCGTGTGAGACTGACATTGACGAGCGGAGCTTTTCACCCAAAGTTGAATATTTTTCAACTCTCGGCGCACAGCGCTGAGCATGGAAAAACCACAGAGAGATCAAGGATTTGACTGTTCCTCAAAATCTGTATCTTTGTTGGACAAAGGCTCAAACATATAAGGTATGTTTACCTAATGTGAGCTCCTGCTGTGAGCCTCGCTGTGAAACCAAACCAATTATTATTCATGACAAAATCCTAGGGTTGTAAATGGACATGTAAAACTGTTTCTGGATCATTTTTGCACTTAATAAAGTCACATAGCTTCTATGTAGATATTAGAGAACAATTTAACAAATTATTTCAAGGCATTTGTTGGCACCTTTAAGTAAGGGATAATGTAGAGGCAGCCGGTAGTTATCGGGAAATAAGCCCCGACAGTGTGATAAGGACCCGCTTATTACACGGCTACTTGCCACATAAGAAAAAAAACTGGACATGAATATGAATTTGAAACATTTTATTGGCATATTTGTTTTAAATTAACATTTTTATCCTTCCGCGAAACTTTGCACAGATAAATAAAATGATCGTAATACCTCATTAAGATCCTCTGCTTCATACTTGTCTGTCTCCATTTTTTTTTTGTGTGTTGGCTTCGTAGCTGTCATGCTCTATTTTGTCAAGTTCAGTCTCAGTAAGCTCTCTGTGTCTTGTCGTTGTTCGTTCTTCTATCCACTGTTTTAATGTTTTGTTTTTCCGTACATGTTAAAATTAATGTCAAAATTGTGGTTGTCCAGTGTTTGTCACAAGATGGGGCCAAACAGTAATCTTTGTTGGCGCGGAGCGATTTTAATCGTACAAGTAGTACCGGCTATGTGTTATTACTTTGGAGCGGTTATTATTTGAAAAGTACGAACCTGCAAATGTCTCAACTGACCAATCAGAATCAAGCATTCCAGAGAGCTGTGTAATAATGTATTTTAAAGTGTGTGGTGTTAACAATAACAATGTATGACTAGGCAACAACATGTTACTATGTCCCAGACCAGTACTTGCATACTTTTTTGCAACATGATCTCACGGAAAATCGTGTTATAGTAACGAAAAATTTTATGAATTTATTTGTGTCCATGGCATGAAATTCAGCTTTTTTCGTGCCTTCAGCACGAATGTCTTTTTCATGGGACTGTGACTTTCTATAAAAAGTTTTTCGTGTCCGCGGCAAGACTTTCTTTTTCGTGTCATTTTATGTATATTCCCCTTTTTTCCTATTTCTAAATCATTGTCACTTGGGGTTAGATTTGGAGTTTGGGTTAGGATGTACTTTTACACATTGGTTTCTACATGTTTTTTTTCTCCACTTTTAAAACTATTCTCGCCTAGAATTGGGGTTGGAGATTTGGGTTAGGATGTCTAAAATTGTAACAGAAAGTGATTCTAACCCCAACCCCAAGCAACAAAGGTAAGAAAATCGGAAAAAACAATAAGAAAACAATACATAAAATTAAAATTAAAAAGAAAGTCGTGCAACGGACATGAAAAACTATTTATAGAAATTTGTGCGAGGGACACGAAAAATACATTTATGCTCAAGGCACAAAAAAGCTGAATTTCGAACCATGGACACAAATAAATGAATAAAAATTTTTGTGACTATAACAAGAATTTCTGTGAGATAAGTCTGTTTTTTGCTATGCACTCAAACAGTATGTATGTCCTTGCATACTTTTCGTGCATACTATTCTGTAGACAGAAAGCTAATGATACAGTCAACATCCCTCTGTTTTTTGAAGAGCCCCTTGCACTGTATGTTAGTCAAGTCGACAAACACTCCATCACTGTCAGATCTCAAATTCACAGGGAAAGCTTGTTTCCTCCAGTCAACACAGATCTCAAAAGCGCTTTTATGTCTGCCAGTCTCACGCTTTTATTTTGACAGGTAAACAAAAGAAAGGTAATCGTCTCGCTCGCGTCCTGCGGTGAGACGAAGAGAAAATTGGTTTGTCTGGCCTTTGAGCATACTCGGGATGTTTTCTACGTTGTTGTTATTATATATTTTTTTTCTGGAACCCTCCTCATCTTGTTGTGCCTTTGAGGGACTTAACTATAGGTAATAACAGGACAGCGCAGGTGTGGGTGATGTAACCAAAGAATTACATTGCAAAAGTGTCAGTTTATATGATTTTAAGCTGTGTTAATGGCATTTTGTTGTGTGCACTACTCGTTACATGCTATATTTTTTCAGGTTTTTCATGAAAATTACACATTCAAAAGCTAAATACATTTACCTGACAAGTACAATTACTGTATATAATAATCTGTTTTGAGAGGTTTTTCTTACCTGACTTGCAAAATGATTTTATTCTTGCCTCACTTGCAAAAGTTTTATGTATGCATAAAGTACTGAGATATATATATACAGTTAAACAAGAAGATAGCTATGCACTTGTCTTGGGGTAAGAAAAATGTGCAGGCACACAACTGAGGACTTTTATTACAGGATACAGAATATTTTTGTTATTACACTGTCATAAAAAAAATTCAAAAAATGGACCCAAGCTGGGTCAAGGGGGCAAAAGGTTTTAGTATATACCATTTAGGTACAGATATTTATACATTCAATACCAATATGTACCTTTGAGGAACTAATGTGATTAGGAGCAAAGGTCTAAAAAACACAAATTTTATGTATATTTAAATTTAAACCATGCATCGTGCCGCATAACCACCTTGGGTGTGGATCATTTTCTTATAATTCAACGAGCCGTCATCAATTATTCCTTACGTATATTTAATGTATATTTTAAAAAAATGTTTAGATGATTTATAAGTTAAAAAAACAAAATTATCGTTTAGTGATTTTACCTGGACATTTTAAGGGGACAAATCATGAAAATCTGACTTTTTCCATGTTTAAGTGCTATAATTGGCCCAGTGCTTTGATCAACCTATTAAATGTGAAAAAGACCAACCCAGTAAATTAGTTTTTGTAAATTATTCTTTGCAAGCATGTGAAAAAATAGATAATTGAAATTTGGCTCCCCTTGTGATGTCTGAGTCTGCAATCAAAGATTTATTTTACATCTTAAAAAAGTCTTGTGAAATGTCCAGTTTAACATGGATCACAAAAGTCGCACAGGTATATTTGTAGCAATAGCCAAAAATATATTGTATAGGTCAAAATTATCGATGTTTATTCCAAAAATCAATATTAAATAAAGATCATGTTACATAAAGATATTTTGTAAATTTCTTACACTGTTATGTTTTGCTGCCTTACATTTTTTTGTTTAATCAACAACATGTCAACTTATTATTATTTATCTTGACTATTACAAACTTGTAATATAACTTATAAAATATAGTTAAAAATATAAATAAGCAACTCATCTCTTGTCCAGATAAATAGTAAGTTGACATGACTTGTACATCTGAGATGATTCAACAAAAAATATAGTATACCGTAAATATAACACAATTATTTATCATCAGTAATATGTGTTGATAAGGACTTCATTTGGACAACTTTAATGGCGATTTTCTCAAAACTCTGAGGTTTTGCACCCTCAAGGGGATCGCACACCGGCCGCACCATTCAAAAAAACCCCGAACACATTGTTTTCTATGAGTATACGCACACCGCCGCTGCCAGGTGGCACCTGTCCGCGCCACCCAGCTGTGACTCAGGAAGTTGCTCAAATCCCTGTCGTGCCACACAGCGCCACTCACATAGTTTAACATTAAATAACATCCTATTTGTCCCAAATCATTAACGATTAGCATTGGCTGCTAACGTATATTTTGCATTTTTAAGTAGACGTTATCTGACGAAGCTCGCGCTATTTAATGTGAACTTCCGGTTTACAATACCTCCGAGTTGTCCTAGACGCGACTCGACGCGGCGCGACACTGAGCTGCGCGGCAGGTGTGCGATCCCCTTCAGACTCCAGATTTTCAAATAGTTGCCAAATATTGCCCTTTCAGTTGTACCGCTTTCAGGTGATGTATAAATCTCAATTTCAAAAATGTACCCTTATGACTGGTTTTGTGGTCCAGGGTCACATTTAATAAAAACTGTATATGTCTTGTAATGCAGTGGTTCTCAACTCCAGTCCTCGGGACCCCCCTCCCAGAATGTTTTAGATGTCTCCATAAATAAAAACACTTGATTCAGTTTATCAGCTTGTTAGTGTGTTACTTAAGGAGCCTGATCACTGAAATCAGGTGTTTAATATAAAAAGACATCTAAAACATTCTGGGAGGGGGGTCCCGAGGACTGGAGTTAAGAACCAATGCTGTAATGCACTTTAAGTCTCTTTGGATAATAGTGTCTGCTGAATGCATAAAACATAAATGCAATATTAGTCACACAAATGGCAAGACTTACAGTAAAATATGACACATGAGTCAGGTGAGTCATATGCGGTATTAAAATTATGTCCTTAACATCCTTATCTCCTATAGACATTTAAGCATTTGACATAACCTACAGCTGTACAATCAATCAATATGTGTGAACCTTTGGATCGAACCCAGATGACCTTTGTGCTGAGCTATAGAAACAACATAAACATTTCCTGTATAAACATACAATTTTTCTAATGGAGGAAGAAAAAAGATTCATGCATAACCATCATCATCCCCCATAGTCTTAAGAAATATTTGCTACTGTACACAAACACAGCTGCAGTGTGGAAATTTGGAAGTGGTTTCTGGCTCGTGTTAACTCCGGTTCTCTTGATATGATGAACATTTTACTCCGTCAGCAGAAGGCTACTTTGTTTAAAATATCAACCCGGCTTTCATATCCTAGCCAATCTGAAAAAACTCATGTTTGGATAGGCTATATGAGTGAAAGAGGATTTATTGGATTACAAGGACAAGTTAAATACTGGTAAAAAACTGGTTGAAAAATGGTATACCCTTTAAAAAAGACCTAATAAGTACCATTTATGGACATATATGTAGTAGTAACACAGTCTCACCCCATGTCGTCAATATTTGACGACACTTGACCATTCGTCATATGTTGACGCGAAGGGTATACCTTTCGCGTCATTTTTTGACGAACTGGGGACTTCAATACTATTACGTCCGTTGCATTCTCTTTCCTATTTTCTTACCATTTTCGCGTCGGTTTAGGGTTAGATTACGCAAAATTAAACAGTCTACGCGAAATTAAACAGTTGTCACCTGGCGTTGGGGTTAGAGTTAGGTTTGGGTAGGGATGTCATTATGTAAATCTAACCCTAAACCGACGCGGAAATGGTAAGAAAATAGGAAAGAGAATGCAACGGACGTAATAGTATTGAAGTCCCCAGTTCGTCAAAAAATGACGCGAAAGGTATACCCTTCGCGTCAACATATGACGAATGGTCAAGTGTCGTCAAATATTGTATAGGGACCATTTTTGACCAATAAATTTTTAAAACAAAAATTGCATGTAGAGTAATGCACTTTCACCGGATGTCTATGACTGTGCTGAAGGGTTTCATTTATTTGATAAAAAGCTTAACTATTTAAATGAGTCCATCTATGTTCATATGATCTGTAAATGTCTACTATTGCTTTCATGTAAGGGAACATCTATCTTTCACAACGTCTGACACTGTGATCAAATTTGCCAAGAAAGTCTGCAGTCAGATATATCAATATGAACAACATTTCTCTTCAAATTTGTCCGAGACGGATTTATCTGCGCTATGCCATCCACATTCATTTTATAACTCTGTACTCCTACTGAATGTCAAAAACTATTTTATTTCTCCTAAGAATTTCTCCAAATCTCCATCAATTCTCCCAAGCTTTGAAAGAGCAATCTAAGAGCAATAAAATTGTGTTCTGTGAAAGCGTATTTTTTTTACAGAGAAATGTATGCATTGAGAAAACATTATTTTCCACAAAGCAATCATTTCCCATAAACCGTTCGCACAAACACACTAATCAGATTTTCATCTGCTGGCCTCCCTCAAGATAAAAACACATCTAAGAAATTTGACAGCACAACGCCCAACATCTTGTTTCTTTGCATGCACAGACTGCATGGGTTCCTTTGATGTTTTATGAGTCTCTATTACATCCAGTCAAATATCCTAACGCTCGAACGCCCGGTTTCGGCCAGTGGGACTCGTCGAAATGCAATTACATGTTTGAGAGTCTCAACACAAGGTGGAACATCAAATATAATGGTGGGATAAAATGAACTCTCAATATAATGTGACCTGCTTGACACTGGTGGGATTTGTTGAGAATAACAATGCCGTTAGTAATACATGCTGGGCTGGCAGTGTGACGTGCAAATATGATAAGGGTTAAAGGGATAGTTCACCCAAAACTGAAAATCGTGTCATCATTTACTCACTTTCATGTTGGTCTAAACCTTTATGAATTTCTTTATTCTGTTGAACACAAGACGTTTTTTTGATAAACGATGGTAAGCACACAGTTGACGGTATCCATTGACTTACTCCATTGTTACAGACCTGTAGAAATATCTTTGTTCTGTGAACACAAAGGAAGATGTATGTTATCAAGCAAGAAGCAGGAGCAGCACTGACATTCATAGTAGGAAAGAAAAATACTATGGAAGTAAATGACGCTCCAAAACTGTTTGGTTACAAACATTGCTCAAAATATCTTCATTTGTGTTCAGCAGAATAAAGACATTTGTAGAGGTTTGGAAAACCTTCATATTAATTTAAAAAATGTACCCTTGGCTTTATTTAACTGAACAAATAATCTTTCCATTAATGTATGGTTTGTTAGGATAGGACAACATTTGGCCTATTGATGCAACTATTTGAAATCTGGAATCTGAGGCTGGAAAAAAATCGAAATATTAAGAAAGTTGTCCAAATGAAGTCATTAGCAACACATATTATAAATATTTGTATAACATATATAGATTTATAATATAATAAACAAAATATCTTCATGGAACATGATCTTTACTTAAACAGCACCTATTGTCCGATTCACATTTTTACATTCCTTTGGTGTGTATGTGTTAGTACATGTTAACGATATGCAAAAGGTACAAATCCCAAAGTAAACGATGACATGAGTTATCGTCTCCAACGTAAATCTCTTTTTTTTGGAGGCAACAGTTTACTTCTTGGGATTGGTGATGTAGACAAGACCGACATTGCATTGTGAATCTTTCAAACATGGTAGGAAGCTTCACATTTCCGGTTGATGTCAGAGGTATTCAGGTCAATCATAACATACAGATTTGCTGGCCAATCAGGGACACAGAGCTTTTCAAATCCGTGCGTTTAAGAAAGAGAGTGAAATTCCAACAGAAAATGTCTAGAACGGTTTTCATAACGTTTCTTGGTTGTCTGAACGTTATGCTACGCACAACCCAAACGCGGGGCATCGCATTACTCGCGGGATTTAATTTCGTGTCATGCAAAGTTTGAGGCGAATAGCGCATGTAGCCCATATTGCCTCATACACATTGCCCCACGCGAGGACGAGTCTACTTGCGTCTTTGCATTGACTTTTTATGTAATCTACTTTCGCAAATTGTTGAACTCGCATCTGGTGTGAACCCACAGTTAGAGAAATGTTACATTTTTGAATTTTTAATCGTTATGACACTGTCATGTTTAAATGTTCACACAATGTTTAATATTTACATATTTACTTGTTATGTAAATGATAGAGAAACATTGCATTTTATTATTTGTAAACTGTTATATAACATTATTTCTGAATGTTCTGTAAAAATATTGCTGTAGAAAACACAATTCAATACATTTTAAGTCACCATTGTGGTGATCAATGTTTGTTTTAGTTGGACTCTTGACCCTTGCATTTTGCTTGCTAACTTTTCCCTGGTTGCATTAACTTTGTGTGTATAAAACACACTTGTTATGGTAATATAAAGTTAATAGTACAATTCTGTGGTGGTTGTAACATAATTGTAAAGATCGTCATCTAATTCATCGATTTACTCACTCATCAAAGGTTATTGACATGGGAAAAGTGTAAATGCAAATACATGTTTTAGGGGTTAGATATTTATGCAAGTTTCAATAATTCTAGCAAAATTAGTGTTACTAACCGCATTAGCAGATTTGTTTTATAGTTCTTTGCACTATTTAAGTGTCTTCCCTGCTGGAAAAAACCAGCATAGACCAGTATAGCTGCTAATACCAGCAAGACCAGCATGTGTTGTGTTTTGGTGCTGGTATCACCAGCAAGACCATGCAGGTTGACCAGCATCACCAGTGAGACCATGAATTATGCTAGTTTTCCCAGCAGGGCTTGCTTGTTAAGCAAATGTGATGTGCCAAGTTTGAATATGCAAAACATAATGAAAAGTAAAGTGTTTGTGTTTCACAGAAGAAATAAAATCCTCTGGGTTTGTTTAGTGCATTTTAATTTGAAATAAAAATCTATAAAATTCTGTCAACATTAAAAGTTCCTGTTTTGCGACAGTCACCCTATACTTCATTGCAGCTTTTTTCAACCCTTTACCTTGTTTTCTTTGACGTTCTCTTTTTTATCATCTCTCTCTCCCTCTCTCTCTCTCTCTCTCTCTTTCTCTTATCTGTAAGCTTAAGGGTCTACAGCTTTCCTCATCTCTGTTTCTGTTAATCAGCATAACCTTTCTCTGTGCTTTGTCGGTGATACGGTGGCTGCTGCAAAATATACGGCTCTCAGCATCCGCTATTTCCTCCTCAATGCCTTTCGATTTTCATCGAAGAAAAGTTCAGCTCCGCAGATAGCGGCAGCTTTTCTTTTGAAGTCTGTCATTCGGCAAAGGGAATGATGAGCTTTACCTTTCATTGCACGATGTCTTGCCTTGAGGGGGGTTATCCTAATTAAAGTACAGGCATGCTGTTTCAGCATGGCACAGTGCGGCCGAGGCAAATGTAACCATGGGTATTTCACCCCGGTAGAAATTGGCACCAGCGGTGAAAAGAGTCTCTAGGTTGTGGACTTCAGAATATTTGACTTTTTTGTCTCGGTTAGGATTTTGATCTTTTTGGATCGTATGGTAGACTCATGGCCGGCTACGCTGCAGGGACGACATCCTGAATTTTTGATTTAATTGCCCGGCTTCTGCCAAAGAGCTGAAGGGAAGCATTCACCCTTCATCTCAAAGCAGTCGCTTCACACTGCCGTCTTAAAGCGGATCTCTAATTGCGTGAGGATCTCCCTTGTGTAAACTTTGAGGAGAGAACTTGCAAAAACTTCAAAAGTTTGACGTGTGGGAGGTTTTGGAGGAATAGGACTTTGAGAAACTTTGTTCTTCTCAAAAATATTGTTTCTGGATAACCCTCAAAAAAGTGTGTTATCAATATGATCTCAATTCGTAACTATTTTACGAGGTGACTAATTTGTATCTTTTAGTGCACAATCTGCTTTCACCCCAGTGACTTTAGGTTTGGGAGTGGGGCTTTTTCTAATAATCAAATCATTTTGTAGAATTATCTACAAACCCTCCACCTTGTAAATAGATGCAGTTACTGGGAGATCCAATTCCCATTTTAATAAAAAGTCAAACATCATTAGCATACTTTTTTGCAGAACAAACCCATCAGGCTAGTTTATATTGGTGCTAACAATTGCTCATATTTTAGGTTTTCAACGCTATCTCATGGCAATTTATACATATTTTACGAGGTGGCTAATTCGTATTAATTTGTACGTCCACATTTGTGCATTTTTGTGCGATTGGCATTTGCCCCTTTGATGTTGGGGTCAGGGGCGTGGTTTCATTATTCATTTTAAATGTATACAAATTAGCCAAACATGTAAAATATGTATGAATTCTTATGCAATAAAGCTGGGATTTTAGTAAAACACCACCTTTTTTCAATATTTTACCATGTTCTTACTTCAAACGAATTAATACATACCTATCTTTTATCAATGTGTGCACTTAATCTTTGTACAGCACATCGTGAATGTGTTAGCATGTAGCCTAACCCCATTCATTCCTTAGGATCCAAACAGGGATTAATCTCGAAGCCACCAAACACTTCCATGTTTTCCCTATTTAAAGACTGTTACATAGTTACACGATTAATATGGTGGCACAAAATAAAAATAAAATATATCTGCTTAAATAAATCATAATGTGTTATTTTGTGCCACCATATTACTCATGTAACTACTCATGCAACGGTCTTTAAATAGGGAAAACATGGAAGTGTTTGGTGGCTTCTATTCATCCCCGTTTGGATGATAAGGAATGAATGCGGCTAGGCTAAATGCTAACACATTCACAATGCGCTGTACAAAGATTAAGTGCACGCACTGAAAAAAAGATAGGTATGTATTAATTCATCTAAGTTGAGGTAAGAACATAGTAAAATATTGAAAAATGGTTGTGTTTTCCTTTAAAGGAATAGTTCAACCAAAAACAAAACCTTGGTTATTTCTTACATCATGTTGATTAAATGCCCAATGTCTTTCTTTGCTCTTCCAAATGCATTGGTCAGATTTGAGTCTGTTTTTAAATGTGATTTAAAAATATTAAACTTGAAACTTAATGACCATTAAAAAATCCATTGCAATCAGCGGACAGGAACATGCAAAAACATGTTTGGCAATCACATAGCAACACAACCCCATAATTATTCCAGTGAGTTTTGCACGGGCCGGCATCACTCCGGTTAGGAAATTTTCGATTTTACAACCTATTAAGTTTTCACAGAATGCATCAATCTTCAAAACAGCTGCCACATTGCACAAAAACAGCCAAGAGAAGGAAATCAAACCCAAAGCGTCTTAAAAGCACCACATCCCCAAGGCACCGCCACCATTCGCGCCACAATTGTCGACTATATATTTCCACAGTCGCTGTTTCTCATTCTGTTTTTATGCCTTCTCCCGTGATAAACGTGTCCAGTTTCGATCCCGTGTGACAGTGTAATTGAGCGAGCCGCACTTCTCTCTAGGCTCTGACCGTCAAAAGGCGTCTTGGTCATTCAGTTCCTCTGTTGTAAATCCCTACTCGGCCTTGACTCGCTAAAGCTGTCTTACAACCTATTTTTGCCTCACCTTGTGTTTATTTTCCTCATACTATACGTTCACATTGGCTTGGCAGATTTATCTGTGCTCGTCTCTGTGTTTTAAGTGGCGGACGGCTCATGTCATAACCCGCACGATGGGCCGTATCCTCTGTGTCCTGAAAAAATGTAACAATTTTCGGTTTATGTCTCTCTTCCGGGTCGCTTTATTTCCTGTCGCTGTCTTTATAGCTGAATCGTGGTTTGGGGAATGAAGACCACAACCTTGGCTTCGGCGCAAGTGGTCAGCATGACAATAAGGGGAACAGGAACAGGGAAGAAATGACCAGGAATTAAGGGAGGCTGGGGTAAGTTGTCACACTTTTTACTCTAGTGCATATTACTGAAAGTCTAGACTCTATTGGATAGATGCTGTAGTGTTTACACAAATTTTATTGCCCAGAAATAGTTTCTATTCCTGTAGCTCAATGCATTGTGGTTGCAATGCAAAGATCACAGGTTCGATGCCATGGAGCACACATATTGATACAAATGCAGATTGGATTAAAGCATCTGCCAAATGCATAAATGTAAAATGCATTTAGGAATAAATACAGATGACTCTGAGAATTTGTGACAACATGCCCCAATAATGATCCAATTGGAAACCTGGCATTTAGTATAGTATACAATTCATATAATATTTAAATGTGAAAATATTTAGGAGAGATAATGTCATCTACAATCTCATCATGTACAAATCTCAACCAGATAAAGAATAAGATTGCAGATGTGCCACTCAGATAAGAGAGACAAATAATGGGACGAGAAACAGACACAATAAATAAAAGTCTAATTGGCATGTTAAGACCCCAAACAGTACAAATACAGCACTGGACTACGTAATGAAAAACTGATGAAGTTCATAGCGGGTTGTCACAACTTTGCGTGCATGCAGACGAACTTCATTCTCTTTCTTTCATCCTTGAATTCGCTTTTGATTTAGCAATTGTTTTGATGCTCATATTCTCTTTGTCTTTTTCAATAACAGAAGGAATCTATGTTATAAAGCAAGTCACCCACTCATTCAGCAAGTGTCATCAGTATGTGTTGCATGTTAAAGGCCTGTGGGAGCTCATTAAAGTGACAGACGCATGGCCTAGTCTTAGGTCAAACCCCCCTCGGTTCGCCATGTTTGTGTCGTGATGGGTTCAGGAGCGGGTAATATTTCTTTTCTTGGTTTTTTTTAGCAATGTACATTTTTATGGACCACATAAGGAGATTTCTTTATATGTTCAAATGGATTCTACACGATACAAGTCAGTACATTGTAAATCACTCTGTTAGACAGAAGGTATGTGTGTACATACAGTTTTCGAATTATGTCAAAGATTATGGGGGTCCCTTAGTTAAACTCCCCTTCCCTCGTTATAATAGGGTCGCCATGATTTCACAAAGTAAGAAGTAAGAAGTAATGCTTTTCAACACACCCAGGGCACTGTCCGAGTGCTGAAACGTTTCAGCTCTCCACACATTTGGGGCCAAATTTACTAAACGGTGCAAATAAGCCTGAGAGCGCAATTCCAAAAAAGCGCCGATGGGAGTGGGATCGGCGGGTTATTTACTAAAAAAGCGCAAATTAAATAACACATACGCAATAGCTGATTTTCAACAGAAATCGAGACTCATCAGACCAGGCAACATTTTTCCAGTCTTCAACTGTCCAATTTTGGTGAGCTTGTGCAAATTGTAGCCTCTTTTTCCTATTTGTAGTGGAGATGAGTGGTACCCGGTGGGGTCTTCTGCTGTTGTAGCCCATCAGCCTCACGGTTGTGCGTGTTGTGGCTTCACAAATGCTTTGCTGCATACCTCGGTTGTAACGAGTGGTTATTTCAGTCAAAGTTGCTCTTCTATCAGCTTGAATCAGTCGGCCCATTCTCCTCTGACCTCTAGCATCAACAAGGCATTTTCGCCCACATGACTGCCGCATACTGGATGTTTTTCACACCATTCTTTGTAAACCCTAGAAATGGTTGTGCGTAAAATTCCCTGTAACTGAGCAGATTATGAAATACTCAGACCGGCCCGTCCGCACCAACAACCATGCCACGCTCAAAATTGCTTAAATCACCTTTCTTTCTCATTCTGACATTCAGTTTAGAGTTCAGGAGATTGTCTTGACCAGGACCACACCCCTAAATGCATTGAACTGCCATGTGATTGGTTAATTTGATAATAAGCATTAATGAGAAATTGAACAGTTGTTCCTAATAATCCTTTAGGTGAGTGTATATGGACTCACATTTGATTTGAAAGTTTGACAACCATTTTCACAAATTTGTCTTTGCATTTTCTCCACATTCACTTCATTCTAGACATCAATGAGAACAAAATGAGCCCACGGGAGACAAATGAGACGCTGTATTGTGATATAATTTTATCCTGTGGCCTTGCTGTTGAACAGTGCTTTGGAGACATTTGTGATTTACACACAATCTGTTCTTTTATATTTGTTTTGTTTAATTTTTCTATTGTTTATAATATAGTCTTCAGCTGAGGACACACTGCCTCCCATTTGGATAAAACGTCCCTGGTGTGTGTATCTGATTTTGTGAGCGTGCACTGTTTATAAGGGACTTTCCTTTTCCCGCGGGGATCAGGTGACTCATAAGTTAACAGATATCATAATCTCTCTCGCTCTCTCTCTCTCAAACACACACTGGTTTATTATCATACATATCCGTTGTTTTCATACTAGCCTAACAATATTTTCTATCCCCTTACCTCCCCCCTTAATCTAATCCTCACACCATTATTGACATTATTGGATTTAGTTGTTTTTTGACGTTTTAAAATGCAATCATAATCTGGCCCTTTACAAGTATAGCCAAACATGCACACATACACAAACATTTCTTTTTAGTGTGTGCGTGTATCACATGACTGAATGCATCCAGAGCCCGTCATGTGCGGTTGAGACAAATTGGTTGCCAAGCCAGTTGCTTGGGTGATGTGCACACATGATGATAAAGCCCCCAGAGCCAACGTCCTCCGATTGTTTGTTTGGGACCAATATGCGAATAATGAAGACATGGCACGATAGTATCATCATCATCATCATATCAGTGCCTGTCAACAAACACAGTCCAGTTGGACGTTCAATCGGCCATAACATAATCGGTAGCCATGCCTTGTTGACAACAGTGTGGTTATTATGCCAGTCCTGAGGTCAGTAGATTTTAAAGACAATAAAGCATTTCTTGAAAGCAGCACGGTTTGGTTTTATAGGTGAAGTGTGTCATTTATGTCAAGTAGCCTTGGCGAAAAATACAATAGAGCGAGAGTTTGAAATGAGTTATGCTGAGCACTTTGCTTTATGGCATTTGGAAACGCGCCCCATTGAATATAAAGATTGTTACGTTATCAGTTTTTTATGTTTGTGTTTGTTTTAGTTATTTCATAGTTTTGCTATTTAAGGGTGTAAAACAAACATTAGATTGAGATGTTTACATTACTCATTTATTTCTGTGCAACTTTAATTGCAAATGTAATATTTACTACTGGAGTTAAATTAGGTTTATGTTTCTGCACATTACTGGCATGGAAACCAGAGAAATTCCTGCTTTCTACCCTCGGAGACAGCATTTGAAACTCATTCATAACCAATTTAAAATCCATTATAATTCCAGCGCATATGCAGATTAGAGGACTTAAAGTTACGCATAATACCTTTGTAGAAAGTAATGTTGAAAATAACACAAAGCTATTATACAAACCATAATGTCAGCAGAATTTAATTAGGCGACGAGTAAATAACTACTGTAGCATGCTTGGTAATGAATTAAACATGTTTTTAGAGTATGCAAAAATCACTTTGTATGTGTTTTTTATTTGTAATTCAGTGACGGGGTTAATAATTCGCTTAATTTTTGTCTAAAAAAAATTCACAATTCTGATGTGAACTTGTTAATATATTCCCAATTCCACATTATTTCTCATTATTAATGAATAAATAGGTCAATTTGTTTCCTACTAGTGGGGAAAATTCCCAGTTTTTCCATAAACAGCCCCAAATGATGCTCTGATGACGATTCAAACTTGCCACGGTAATCGACTTCAACAGACGCACAAATTCTCACCAAATCGAGGCATTTGGCGTTCACATCTGCGTAGGTCTCATTACCCAGATGCCGCCGTCTTGCCCGTATCCATCTCTTCCGATGCATTTTGGCTTTTACAGCCTTTTCACTTGCCGGCCCATTATCTGTGTTAGCTCTCGTTCTCCCTCTCTGTCGCTGTGAGGTAAATGCGGAATGTCACACTCAATATTCCGGACGTGTCGTGATTAATTCCCTAGAGTTTCTCGTGGCCGGTTTACTGTGGTCATCGGCCGCTTCTTTGTCTCCTCCAATTCCCATTACACTGTGCCGGCACTGACCTAATTTCCCCACCACCCGCTCGGCTTCCAGCTCGGAGCCCACCGCTGTCACCGTTTGAACTGCCCCACAGGGAACCATTCGCAAACTGATGGGCAGTTTTATATCCGGGCGCTTTATGGGTATTTTTCTTATTCTGGATTGTTTCAGTCAGCTAGCTCGGCTCATCTCTCGTTTCTATCCCCCAGGGTGAGACAGTGCTGGGAGTTTGAAAATCAAGCGGATCCCACCATATTTACCGCCGCCATAAAAAATCTGCCGCAACAGTTTGTCAACTTTGCACCCGTGGAGGCATTTGCGACGCGTTGACTGGGGCCATAATCTTCTAAAGATTTGAGGTGATTAGTTTGAAAATAACAGTGCGGCTTTGGGGAACGTGGTTTTATGGGCCGAAGCTTGAACAGACGTATGGAAATACAACTTTCGAGACGATTTTCTTGAGCTAGTCTCTCTGCTACCATTATCAATCTGATGAATGTCTGCTCTTGCCAAGTATATTTCAGTCGCAACTCATTTGGGTGTCGTCAAGCTGCCGGCATTAACATCTTCGTCTGGTATCATTTTACGACAAACGCTACCGATTGGGATTTTCGTGGTACCGAGCAAGGGGTCAAGGATTTGTTGGTTGCATGGCCTAGTTACCCTCTGCTAATTATACTTTTAAAACCAATGCATGATTTTTGTCTTATACGTGTCTGCTGCCTTTGGACATCACATAGATACTTTTCAACAGCAAATGTTGTTTTTGTCCATGAAGCTTATATTCACCAGAGTAAAGCTTCATTCAGTTTTGTTTCAATAGACCAGCCACTCTTGTTACCCAAGCTGCATGAGCTTGCACGACCTCTATTGCAGTCTGACTTATTCATCCTGACTTGACTTATTCACGGTTTATCAGCCGTGCACTGTTTCTTTTCATTCCCCATCACCTATCTTTGGGCTTAATGGAAATCCTGTCTATTCTAGCACCCTTTATTAGCATAAAACATGCCTATTCAGCTTTTGCTTTTGACCAGAATGGGCTTCAACGCTAATGCTAATAGATCCGTGGGAGTAGACCGGAAAGCGCATGGCAGGCGTTTGGGGATCCCCGGGGTAGGGCCTCTATCACCCCCTCGTATCTTAACGCGTGTCGTCCAGAACAAATTGGCCTGTTTACTTAAGAATTGGCAGCCGCCCATGAATATTTGATGGCGAGTGACTGTTGACGGGCGCGTACAATGACTTCCTTATCTTATTTAGCCAGCCTGCCAGGCTCACGCCTTCCAACTCTTCCCCTGAGAGATGGACGCCACTGAAAGGGTTCGCAATCCAACACGGCAGCTGCAGACCAAAGCCAGCGGTTATCATCCAGTTCCTTCCAAGCCCTCCCTTTTCCAACCGTTGGGATATACAGGATATTAGCTAGAACCTCTCGTATCACCTTTGCCGCGACGGCTAATAATACAACAGCCTCAAAATCAATGAAGCTGCCCTAGATTTCAGCCCGGCCCTCTCCGTAAAGGGATCTTGAGGGCAGTGAGGTTTACTTTTTCGAGCCATTTCTCTCTTTTCCTTTATTACAGGGGAAGAAAAATGGGTGACCAGGACTTGGAGATCATTTCTCCTCCTCTGAAGTTACTAGCTGGTCCCTCCAGGGAGGTGAATGTTTCACTGGGGTTTACGGTACGTTGTGACAGTGGCTGTCTCTCTTCATTAGAGAACGGGCCTTCGGTCGCTCCGACTGTAATTCTGCTGCGTGGAAATGTGCTGAGTGTGCAATGGAGGATTCTGGGTGGGCTGATAGGAAGGAAAATGGAGAGAGGGAAAGAGAGAGGTGACGTATAAGGTTGCAGACTCCAAGCCAGCCTTGGGCAGCCTTTGCCTCATCCACAAAAGACCCTTGAGGCTTCTCGTTTTAGTTTCCAGATGCACCTGGCTGAATGAGAGCAGTTATTACATATAATAATTCAGGGGGTTCCCAATTAATGGATTAGAAGAAAGCAAGAAAAGAGCTGCGGCGCCCAGCTGTCACATTAGTTTAACATTAAATAACATCATATTTGTTCCAAATCATTAACGATTAACATTGGCTGCTAATGTATATTTTGCATGTTGAAGTAGACGCTATCTGACGAAGCTTGCGCTATTTAATGTGCACTTCCGGTTTACAATACATCCGAGTTGTCCTAGACGCGACTCGACGCGGCGTGACGCTGAGCTGCGCGGCCGGTGTGCGATCCCCTTTACACATTGGAACACATTTTTGTTCATGGTCAGGGACTATTTTTTCTAGCGGAAGAAATGCTTTTTATTGATTTAACTTCATGGAAGTTGCACTAATATTTTTTTTACTTTAATATTGTGTGAACCATTTTATAAAAGCAATAAGCTACTTGGCTATACTTACAATAAGGCTTACTTACAAAAGTTAGTTTTTGCCAAACACACATTACAGTTTTGGTTAGTTTCAGTTAGCGACAATGTTTTTCCCACCTAGTTTTCATTTATTTGTTTGTTTTTGTTAACGATTATAACCTTGGTTTGGAGATACATGTGTGTTGGCAGTGTGTGAACACAACCACCTACAACCTCTCCTTCTTTTTTAATCCTTATTAAACCAAAGCAGTCTCATTAGACATGTTGTTCTGATTCTCTTGTTAATGTGATGTCACACTGATAAATCCCCACCCACAGCCAATGCCTGACTGGGTCATTTTCCACAAAAGCTTTTCTAAATGTGTTGGTTAGCACAAATGTGGCTATTGTCTCATACTATATTCAAAGGATTCAGATATATTTTAACTGAAAGCGTTCACTGTCTGTTGGTGAGGGAGTGAGGAGCTGTAGCTCATTTGCATTTAAAGGTACACACATGAAAACAGCGCATTTTGAACTGAAACTTCACATTCTAGGCACACCTGAGACTTATATTACATCTTTGGAAAAATGGACATAATATGTGCCCTTTAAAGAATATTTGACCCAGTCTGATCTAAAGTAATTTTACTCCTTGATATCCTTAATATTGACCGAGTAAGATCATGTCAAATTAATGTGAAATCAATGAGCAAACTTTCATGCTCCTAATCTCATCATTAGATGATAAGACTTTCGCCGGGATTTCACAGACAGGGTCACAAATCATTAAAGTGGAATCAAAATGTTCATTCTTCTAAAGCTTTAATAACACACTTTTATCCAAGCACTTCAAATAGACTGGACTTTAAATATTTAGACATGAGCTCTTTAGATCTCACTGTTGTACTCGTTCAATAGAAACTCATCTGATGTCCAAATCGATCTACGTAACCTCCATACACGCTTGTTTACGATTTTAAACCTTTTATTTATTAATTATTTAATCTGTTTATTATTCAAACCCTTCTTCTGCGATGCAAAATTGGACGTTTGATCATAATTCGAAGATTTTTGTTGACTGTGATAGTCGTTCACTATTATGTTTCCTTGACCCTTGAATGCTAAATCTTATTGATAGACTAGCGGTTATTGCTTTAGATCACTGCAGATGGGATATATTTCTGTTTTGACAAGAAAATCAGCTTTCTCGCTGCTAAAATAATCTTTCGGCAGAAAAACACAGACAGAGTATATAAATTGCAGCCGGGCAGGATACATCCTTTTCTGTATGAACAATTTATGGATGATTATCAATGTATGAATCACTCAGTCAGAGTGCAGATCATTTCTGACATGCTTTTTCATGTGAGCGAAGACTAATCAAATAAAACAGTGAAGTCACTTACAGTAACATTGATTTCTCTTCCATCTTGCTGACATTTGACTAAAGTCTCTCAAAGATGGATTATGTGAGGTTCGCCGTCTTCAGTCCTGTAGTCTGTGCATCTCTTTGATTTACATAAAGCTCAACTTTTCTTAATATTGTTGCATCGTTGGACATGCTCCATCATTCAGCAACGTTATTGTTGTATCTGAATCAGGCCTCTTTGTTTATGTATTGTTTATTTTTACGATAAAATTTCATTTATTAATGCATTTGCTGAAACCAACAATTAGAAATATTTGGTTAAAATGAACTTAAACTAAAAAATGCAATTGTTCATTCATGTTAGTTTGTTGATCATTAACTGATGGTAACATACTGATAACATGGATACCTTGTATGTCTGCCGAATGCATAAATGTTATGTCATGTAAATGTTATATCAACAATAATAACTTTATTGTTAAGTGTCACCATTTTAGCTCAATGTGCACCAAATTTACAACTCGATTGCCAAACTAATTTCAAACTTTTTAATAGATAAAGTGAAAACAAACAAATAATTTCTCTTTATGCACAAGTTAAATATGGCTTGTGTTACATAAGGCATTGATTAAACATTGAATCGTGCTCTGTATGGTCTTTTCATGCCGAGTCTGTGAAGCGTGGAGCACAGGAGTTAAACAGTGAACACGTGTATCAGGAACCCTGTGGCCTTCATCAGAGGCTAATTAAATCCTGCTCTATTCATTCAGTTTAATGTGGTTTTAATTCGATTACAGGCAGGGTCAGGTAAGAGCTCTGAAGCAGAGAGAGAGAGAGAGAAAGAGAGAGAGAGAGAGAGAGAGAGAGAGAGAGAGAGAGAGATAAAGATGTTGTTGACACCGGTCATAGATGACGTGAGCAGTAATCAAATTAAACTCTTCAGCCAAGCAGAGAGTCAGATGAAGCTTCGCATGATGTATATGTTTGATTTTAAATATATTTTACATCATCAGGTGTTGCCATGATGTTTTTGGACATGACTATCTATCTAAAATGTATGTCTGGATGGACGGACAGTCAGAAAAAAGATAGACAGAAATCTATCTGTCTGTCTCTCTGTATGTCCGTCAATTTACAAAGCATATTTTTTTCTGTCTGTCTGTCTATCTTTTTCTATTCATCTATCCATCCAAAAAGCACTTTTTCTGTCTATTTTCTTTCCATCATCCATCTGTCCATCCAAAAAGCATTTTTGTCTGTCTGTCTATCATTTTGTCCGTCCATCATCCATCCATCTATCAAACATGCATATTCTGCTGTCCATCGTTCATCCATCTATCTTTATCCTGTCTATCTATCTTTTTCCATTTGTCTTTTTTCTGTTCATCGTCCATGAATCCATCCAAAAAGCAGTCTTTCGTTTGGGCTGGTCGCCTGCCATTTTCCATGTGTCCTGCGGATTGAACTGGAAGTAAAATCTGAATTACACTAATCTTCTTAATGCTCTGATTTGAACTTTTAAGAACTTTTATAAACTTGTTTTCTGTAGCTGCATATTATAACACAGTCTCACCCCATGTCGTCAATATTTGACGACACTTGACCATTCGTCATATGTTGATGCGAAGGGTATACCTTTCGCGTCATTTTTTGTTGAACTGGGGACTTCAATACTATTACGTCCGTTGCATTCTCTTTCCTATTTTCTTACCATTTTTGCGTCGGTTTAGGGTTAGATTACGCAAAATTAAACAGTGTACGCGAAATGAAACAGTTGTCACCTGGCGTTGGGGTTAGAGTTAGGTTTGGGTAGGGATGTCATTATGTAAATCTTACCCTAAACCGACGCGAAAATGGTAAGAAAATAGGAAAGAGAATGCAACGGACGTAATAGTATTGAAGTCCCCAGTTCGTCAAAAAATGACGCGAAAGGTATACCCTTCGCGTCAACATATGACGAATGGTCAAGTGTCGTCAAATATTGACGACATGGGGTGAGACTGGGTTGCATATTATGCTTGTTTCTAATGTTCGGTGTCCTTATCTGAACCCGGGGTGTGAGCCACTGCCTCTTTGATTGCCTCCTGGTGGCTGGCTGCAGTACAAGTCATAAACCCCGCCCTCTTCATGCAAATGAACGGGACATGTGTAAAAAAAAAAATTACACTTCCAATAAAATTTTATAATTAGGAATAGGGTTTTGGTCCTTTAAGTTAGTTGTCATTACACTGATATATCTTCAATTATTCATTTAGGTGATAAGTTACATTTTAGATACTAATTTGATGCTATTAAATGGGGCCTGTCGTTATAATTTGGCGTGGTTAAATTAGGCGCCCGGTCGTTTGGGCGGAAGTTTGATACCGAGGCACCGCCTCACGAACAATTCCTTCTGCGCATGCTCTGGCTCCAAACCACCGTTTTAACGTAACATGGCAGCGCCAATGGTCGGACATTTTTGGCTTCAGTTAATTACGATGGAAGAAAGCAACGTTGCATTGTCCATCGTTTTTTACAGTCTGAACCCCACAGCAAAATCTCCAGAGTTTAAGGCAGGGGTGGGCAATTCTGGTCCTGGAGGGCCACAGTCCTGCAGAGTTTAGCTCCAACCCCAATCAAGCACACCTGAACTTCATTTGCAATTGATACTAAAAACTTTGATTAGATTTTTCAGGTGTGCTTGATTAGGGTTGGAGCTAAACTCTGCAGGACAGTGGCCCTCCAGGACCAGAATTGCACACCCCGGTTTAATTTTAAAATAAGATAAAATAAGTCTTTGGTGTCCCCAGAGTGCATATTCTTTCATATAAGGTTTAGCTCAAAATACCCCAATATAGCAAGTTAAAATTGCAACTTTGTAGGTGCAAGCAAAAATGTGCTGTTTTTGGGTGTGTCCTTTACAATGCAAAAAACAATGATCAAATTAATGGTGGTTTGTTGAATTGAAACTCAATTGTGCTGTCAACAATTTTTTTCTCTTTCTTGCAATTGCTTAAAATTCTATGTAAAATTTACTCAAAAAAGTGGATGCGCTATATTTTTAAGTAAATCCAGCATATTATTTTTAGCCAACTGCCTAGTTAGTTATATTTACTAAAATAATTCAAGTAGTTTCAACCCCAAAATATTAATTTAATTTCCTTCTTACAAATTTTACATGATAAAATGTAGTTTTCGTTAAAAAAAAACAAGAATACATTTTTTAAAAAATTTACTTTTTATTAAGCTAAATTTACTTAGCCACAAAATAATTTTTTACAGTGTACCTACGTCACAGAACAGGCAATATCTGAATGACCTAAAACAAAGTTACTGGGTTGATCTTTTTCACATTTTCTATGTTGATAAAAGCATTGGGCACCCAATTATAGCACTTAAACATGGAAAAAAGTCAGATTTAGGTTTAGATATTGACTTCATTAAAAGTCACCATCATTGTGATCAGTGTTTGCGTTTCATCAGCTCATTTGCATTTTAAAGACACACCCCAAAATTGCATATTTTTGGTCACACCTACAAAGTGGCAATTTTAACATTTTATAATAAATTATCTGTGGGGTATTTTGAGATAAAACTTCACATAAGCAACACCAAAGGCATAATAAAAAATAATAATAAAAATCATAATATGACCCCTTTAACCCTTTTGTGATTCAAATAAACTCTGGCACTGTGTTAAATATTTAACTCTGTACTTTGTTAAACTTGTACTACCTAAATAGTTAAATCTAACTCTTACAGTGTGGAATTAGGTTCATCGTCCATACATCTATCTTTTGTCTGTCTGTCTATCTTTTTTCTGTCCATTCATCCATCTATTTTTGTCTGTCTATCTTTTTGCCGTCCTTCCACTTATGTCTTTTTGTCTTTTTCAATCCTTCTATCCATATTAACTGTGCAATACCTCATATTTATGAGTTATACATTTAGTAGCAGTAAAAATCATGCATAATCATTACACATTTGTTATTCCTTTATTTTGTTTCTGTCAGTGTCATAGTTTATGTGTAAGTGTTGACATCTTTAATCAGCACTGAATGTTGAGTCGGTATCTGGTCATCTCTTGTGAATGTGTTTGATGGAGATCATAAACCCTATTTAGGAAGAGTCCGCTTTGTGTTTGTTTGCTTTTAAGTCTGATGTGTCGGAGAAAAAAGCTCTTATTACTTCCCACAAATCCTGGTGAGAGCGAAACACAGGGCGAATAATGAAAAGAGAAGCGCCAGACCATTAACTTTTTTGCCTTGTTGTGACATAGTGCACAGAAATATTGGGCAATAAGAAAGCAAACAAGGATATAAAGGTATTACTGGACGAGATTAATTGATCTCAAGTCCTATAATGGTTTAATTGACTGGAAAATAGCAGATGGTTTGATAGCAATGTCGTAAAAGCAGCTTGTCAGCAGAGTCTTAATAGCCTCTCGGTCCAATTTCAAATATTTCTCCATCCTGTCTTGCTTCCTTTCTTCTGAAACTCTTCATTTCACTACACATTACTGTACTCATTTCATTTCTTCCTTTCTCTGTTATGTCTGTCATTTCATGGGAAATGTTTCTCTTTGGTTTAATTTGAAGGTGAAAAATATCACACCAAATTCCTTCAGCTTTTAATACTTTCCCAAGACTGGGACTGGTGACTAAGGTGTAAGGTGAGTGTTTTTCATTCTTATTTCTATGCCTTTTGAGTGGTTGCTAGTTGGTTGCTGAGGTTTTATGTGTGTCTGCTAGCGTTGTATGATATTGCTATGGGGTCCTGAGTGGTTCCTAGGGTTTTATGAGTGGTTATTAAGGCATTGTCAGGGAGTTGCTAAGGGTGATGGCTAGATGGGATACAGCTACGGTCTAAATCTCACAAGATGTTGGGTTTAGGGTTAGATTTGGGATTAGGATGAAAACAGCGGTTCTGGCTAGATGGGATGCAGCTACGGGCTACATCTCGCAAAATGTTGGGTTTAGGGTTAGATTTGGGATTAGGATGAAAACAGCGGTTCCGGCTTGATGGGATACAGCTGCGGCCTAAATCTTGTAAAATGTTGGGTTTAGGGTTAGATTTGGGTGTAGGATTAGGATGAAAACAGTAGTTCTGGCTAGATGGGATACATCTCTAACCTAAATCTCACAAAATGTTGGGTTTAGGGTTAGATTTGGGATTAGGATGAAAACAGCGGTTCCGGCTAGATGGGATACAGCTGCGGCCTAAATCTTGTAAAATGTTGGGATTATAGGGTAGGTTTGGGTGCAGGATTAGGATGAAAACAGTGGTACTGGCTGGATGGGATACAGCTATGGCCTTTATCTCGCAAGATGTTGGGTTTAGGTTTGGGGGTAGGATTAGGATGAAAACAGCGTTTTTGGCTAGATGGGATACAGCTACGGCCTAAATCTCGCAATCGGGTTTAGGGTTAAGATTTGGGTGTAGGATTAGGATGAAAACAGCGGTTCTGACTAGATGGGATACATCTATAACCTAAATCTCACAAGATGTTGGGTTTAGGGTTAGATTTGGGATTAGGATGAAAACAGCGGTTCTGGCTAGAGGGGATACAGCTATGGTCTAAATCTCGCAAGATGTTGGGTTTAGGGTTAGATTTTGGATTAGAATGAAAACAGCGTTTTTGGCTAGATGGGATACAGCTACGGCCTAAATCTCAGAATTGGGTTTAGGGTTAGATATGGGTGTAGGATTAGGATGAAAACAGTGGTTCAAGCTAGATGGGATGAATCTATAACCTAAATCTCACAATATGTTGGGTTTAGGGTTAGATTTGGGATTAGGATGAAAACAGCGGTTCTGGCTAGATGTGATACATCTATAACCTAAATCCCGCAAGATGTTGGGTTTAGGGTTAGATTTGGGTGTAGGATTAGGATGAAAACAGCGGTTCTGGCTAGATGGGATACAGCTACGGCCTAAATCTCTTAAAATGTTGGTTTTAGGCTTAGATTTGAGTGTAGGATTAGGATGAAAACTGCGGTTCTGGCCAGATGGGATACAGCTACGGCCTAAATCTCTTAAAATGTTGGTTTTAGGCTTAGATTTGAGTGTAGGATTAGGATGAAAACTGCGGTTCTGGCCAGATGGGAAACGTCAGGCTTAAATCCTCCAAGATGTTGGGTTTAGGCTTAGATTTGAGTGTAGGATTAGGATGAAAACAGCGGTTCTGGTTAGATGGGATACAGCTAGGCCTAAATCTCGCAAGATGTTGGGTTTAGGGTTAGATTTAAGGGGAAGGATTAGGATGAAAACATCGGTTCTGGCTAGATTGGATACAGCTATGGCCTAAATCTCTCAAGATGTTGGTTTAAGGCTTAAATTTGAGTGTAGGATTAGGATGAAAACAGCGGTTCTGGGTAGATGGGATACAGCTACTGCCTAAATCTCACGAGAAATTGGGTTTAGGGTTAGATTTGGGTGTAGGATTAGGATGAAAACAGCGGATCTGGCTAGATAGGAAACATATACGGCCTAAATCTCGCAAAATGTTGGGTTTATGGTTGGATTTGAGGGTAGTATTAGAATGATAACAGAGGTTCTAGCTAGATGGAATACAGCTACGGTCTAAATCTCGAAAGATGTTGTGTTTAGGGTTAGATATGTATGTAGGATTAGGATGAAAACAGTGGTTCTGGCTAGATGGGATACAGCTACGGCCTAAATCTCGCAAGATGTTATGTTTAGGGTTAGGTTTGGGGGTAGGATTAGGATGAAAACAGCAGTTCTGGCTAGATGGGATACGGGTACGGCCTAAATCTCGCAATCGGGTTTAGGGTTAAGATTTGGGTGTAGGATTAGGATGAAAACAGCGGTTCTGACTAGATGGGATACATCTATAACCTAAATCTCACAAGATGTTGGGTTTAGGGTTAGATTTGGGATTAGGATGAAAACAGCGGTTCTGGCTAGAGGGGATACAGCTATGGTCTAAATCTCGCAAGATGTTGGGTTTAGGGTTAGATTTTGGATTAGAATAAAAACAGCGTTTTTGGCTAGATGGGATACAGCTACGGCCTAAATCTCAGAATTGGGTTTAGGGTTAGATATGGGTGTAGGATTAGGATGAAAACAGTGGTTCAAGCTAGATGGGATGAATCTATAACCTAAATCTCACAATATGTTGGGTTTAGGGTTAGATTTGGGATTAGGATGAAAACAGCGGTTCTGGCTAGATGTGATACATCTATAACCTAAATCCCGCAAGATGTTGGGTTTAGGGTTAGATTTGGGTGTAGAATTAGGATGAAAACAGCGGTTCTGGCTAGATGGGATACAGCTACGGCCTAAATCTCTTAAAATGTTGGTTTTAGGCTTAGATTTGAGTGTAGGATTAGGATGAAAACTGCGGTTCTGGCCAGATGGGATACAGCTACGGCCTAAATCTCTTAAAATGTTGGTTTTAGGCTTAGATTTGAGTGTAGGATTAGGATGAAAACTGCGGTTCTGGCCAGATGGGAAACGTCAGGCTTAAATCCTCCAAGATGTTGGGTTTAGGCTTAGATTTGAGTGTAGGATTAGGATGAAAACAGCGGTTCTGGTTAGATGGGATACAGCTAGGCCTAAATCTTGCAAGATGTTGGGTTTAGGGTTAGATTTAAGGGGAAGGATTAGGATGAAAACATCGGTTCTGGCTAGATTGGATACAGCTATGGCCTAAATCTCTCAAGATGTTGGTTTAAGGCTTAAATTTGAGTGTAGGATTAGGATGAAAACAGCGGTTCTGGGTAGATGGGATACAGCTACTGCCTAAATCTCACGATAAATTGGGTTTAGGGTTAGATTTGGGTGTAGGATTAGGATGAAAACAGCGGATCTGGCTAGATAGGAAACATATACGGCCTAAATCTCGCAAAATGTTGGGTTTATGGTTGGATTTGAGGGTAGTATTAGAATGATAACAGAGGTTCTAGCTAGATGGAATACAGCTACGGCCTAAATCTCGAAAGATGTTGTGTTTAGGGTTAGATATGTATGTAGGATTAGGATGAAAACAGTGGTTCTGGCTAGATGGGATACAGCTACGGCCTAAATCTCGCAAGATGTTATGTTTAGGGTTAGGTTTGGGGGTAGGATTAGGATGAAAACAGCAGTTCTGGCTAGATGGGATACGGGTGCGGCCTAAATTTCGCAAGATGTTAAGTTTAGGGTTATGTTTGGGGGTAGAATTAGGATGAAAACAGCGGTTCTGGCTAGATGGGATACAGCTACGGCCTAAATTTTGCAAGATGTTGGGTGTAGGATTAGGATAAAACAGCGGTTCTGGGATACAGCTATGGCCTATATCCCGTGAAATGTTAGGTTTAGGGTTATATTTTGGGGTAAGATTAGGATAAAACATTTTGGCTGTTGCTGCATCCCTTTTAGCCACAACCATTGCTGGGGGTTCTGAATGCTTGCTAGTTGGTTGCTAGGTTGTTAAAGGGATAGTTTACCCAAAAATGAAAATTCTGTCATCATTTTCTCATCCTCATGTAGTTCTAAACCTGTATGCATGACCTACGTGTACAAAGTTTGCACGGTTCAAAAATCCGGCGGTGCACGTACCCTCGGGTATGTGTAAAAACAGGACTATACTTCTAGGTTAAGAATCTTAAGAAATGTGTTTAATTACTGTTTTGATAACAGTAGTATAATATAGTTATGGTTACTATAATGCCTCTTTAAATTGTTTTAACGATCATTTTTAATATCGCCTTTTCTCAGGCAAATATAATAGATCTTTGGACTGCTTGTTGGAATGGGGGTTAATGCAACACAACATAAAAACATTCCAATCCTAATCACCATCCACAAAGGCAAATGTGCCCTAACAAATAACCAAACACCCACACATCAACACGTGCTGAGGCCCTGCAGTGTCTTGGCCTCCCACACAAAAAAAGCGCTTAGCCATCGTTTTTATTTAAGTGGTGGTGGGCGTGTGCAAAAAAGGAAGGAAGGTGGATGCAATGTGGCAGCCATTAAAAATTAATTCGGGCCCCTGAGGTCCCGGACCACCCATCAATCTTTTGATGACCATGGCTGCATCTTACCCCGTGACAGATGCCCTGGAAGTGGACAGGTTGCGTGTGACTTGAATAATCTTCCGGAAAACTGGAGCGCGGTCAGAATGCGGAAGCGGCCGACGGGGCCAGAAGAATGGACGATGAAAGCCATGAAGGAACGCGAGTCTAGACTGAATTGGAACAAATGCTGAGCGGGCAGAGTTTTAATCGATGAGTGTGCCTTTGTCACAGTTTCTTCCAAAGGCTTTTGTGTTACTGATGCAAATAAAGAAAATGGTAGTAAGCAGATCTCAAAGCAACAGTTGCTTAAACAGAATGCATTCGGAGGAGCAGGGATGGATTGCCAAAAATGGTTCCCTAAAGTACGTCTATTAGACGTCTTTTAAACATAAAAAAAGGTGCTGGGTTCCTTCAAAACCTGTGCTATTGTGTGTGTTTCTTCCTCTCTGGTTGGTTAAAAGGCAGAGAGTGTCTATATTACAAACTTTTGACTTCTGCTGTGTATATCCTCTTCACCGCATCTTTCAGCCTCTTTCCTGCTTAGCTATTCTACTGTTCACCACACAGCAATAACACCCCGAGGCAAACTCTAAGCGCACTATAAGCCCGAAACCTTCATTCTTTCCGGGCATCCATTTCCCTCCAGTCGCAGGTTATGTAACGGAGGAGTGGTCGTCATGGCAACCCCTCCACTCCGGTGCCCCAGTGGATGGTTTGATGAGCTGCCAGCAGTAGGGTCACAACTAATGGCATTCCAGCAGTCTGCCATCAGCTATCTGTGCTCTGCGTGTTCCACCGCCACTGATCCAGGAACAGACTGCAAATACTAAACCCCTTAACAAGATCATACTGCTAGATGGAACAGAATCTGCTCTCAGATCAACTTTCACTCAAGGTTTGATCCAAAAGGGGACACCGGAGATTCAACTAGAGGAGGTTTCAACTCAGGAATCCACCAGGTTGGAGAGAGTATGCCTGTAGGAGAGATATCTTTTTATTCTTTCAGTCGTTTCTTTTAGACTAAAATGAGATGAAATGCATAACCAATGGACAACCAATTCTCAGCTCTGTTGGTAGAGGTAGCACACATACTGATGTACTTTGGATAAAAGTGCCAAATGCATGAATGTAAAAAGTAAATGGAATCTCCTTCAGAAGAGATGTCACAAATTCTTTAAAGGTGACATAGAGTGATTGAACGGGGTATTTATCCTTGTTCTGTGATGTGACATGTAGACAAAAATGTTTTTGTTTGGGTCTGTAATGCCTTAGAAGCTTCCTAAAAACCTCTCTCAGATAGCTCTATTAGGGTGGGGGATTTTAAACAAGTGGTTTTGCACCTATTTGGCTCCCCCTACTGGCTTAACTTGCAATCTCATTACTGATTGGCTGACTTTGCTGCCACTCAAAAAATGTAGCCAATTATTTTAAAGTGGAGGGGCAGTGAGATGCCTGTGATGTCATAAGCATCAGTTTTTCAGATTGGGCCGTTTTCTGGCTGACATTTCTAAAAGAGGAATTTCTAAGAGACTGAGATGTTTAGCATGTCTAGCACTTTTTGTATGTTCGTGAATGCGGATAGACTACCATTATTCAACAAAGACAAGGTAAAGATGTTTTTTTTTCATTCTCTGTCCCCTTTAATAATTTAATGATTTTGTATAATGCATACTAATTTTATAGCTTTTTTCTCTTACTGAATGTCAGCAATTGTCTAATTTGTTTTCTATGTTTATATCCCCCTCAGGAATAGGAGAAACACCTGAGACAACGTTGATACTTAAACGAAACTAAGCTATAAAAGAGCAAACTCCAAGCAATAAAATTTCTTCTGGGTAAGAGCGCATTAAATATTGATGATCACCTCAGACTTCAACGTGTGGGTCAATAGGAGTGACACTATATAGCAAAAGATCATCAATGCGCATTTACATGTTGGTACAGTGTCCTTAAAGAATGTCAGGCTAGAAAATCAATGAAACGGATGCCATTTGAATTGCATTTTAAAAGGTAAAATAAGGACATGGAGTTTTAAGTGACAATTTAATATATTGTTTGGTGTAACATAACACAATAAGTTGTATTTCCACAAGAAGAAAATACAGCTTGCAAAAAATGTCCCAAACTGTCAATGGGGCAGTACCCTTTATGAAGGTACTAATATGTACCGTTGAGTTACTAATATGCACTGTTGGGTACCAATATGTACCTCTAAGATACTAATGTGACCTTTTTTGACAGTATATTAGGACCATTATGACATTCCACGCCACATACACAAACACATTTCAATTTACGGTGATGTAAAAATCATTGTCATTTTTAAAAAAAAATATATGGATTATACAGCAAAGTAAATGCATTACAATAATGATAATTTCAGAGGAAAATTTAATCAAATTTAATTTGTTTCACAGCAACACAAAATTATGTTAGTATTTGGAGTAGACATGTGCCATGTGGACATACAGTATGCTTTTCTCGAGTGCATCTCACAAAGATGAGTTTTTTAACCAGGTTACAGATCCAAACCCAAGATTTATCCTTTGCTCGGCAAATCCATTTGCTTTTATCATTGCACGTCGACAAAGGCGGTGATCAAAGGTTTTCATTAAGACAGTAATGCCGAAGGAGCGCAGGCGCAGGTCAGTGCTTTTGAAAAATATATGTTTAACCCCGTTACCATCACTGGCTGTGAATGCATTAAACATTAGGCCTGATTTATTAGGCACCTGCTTCTGCTGAAGGGAAAGATCCGCCCCTCTATACGCAGGCAGAATGAACAGAAAAGAATGAGTGCAAATCAATGCAAAATCAATTTATCTTATTTCACACAAGGCTGCCTCTTAGGGATTAGACGCAGGAAACTAAATACATCAACATTAGGAAAAGAAAAACAGCTTTTTATGATACAGTGCTTGTAAATAATAAACATTTCTGAAAGATTACAATCAAAAATGTGTTTGTAGTCTAGCATGGTGCGCGTTTTGGAATACTGATCGGATTTTTATTTCTTCTGGTTGTTTGTTAAATGCCGGGGTTGGAAATTCTGGAAAATTATATATTGGCTTCCTTGCAATTCCAGTGCAGTGCACTCTCAGAAAAAAAGGTACAAAAGTTGTCACTGGATTGGTTCCTTTTAAAAAGGTCCTAATATGTACTATTTTGGTACAGATATGTGCCTTTGAGGTACCAGTATGTACCTTTTAGGTACTAAAGTGTAATTTTTGAAAAGGCACCATAGTGACTTTCTTGTACCTTTTATCTGAGAGTGTGGAATAGGAATTATATTGGCCACGCATTACAAGGAATAAAGGATGAGACATTTTCTGAATTGCAACTCAAGAAAGTTCAACACAGGCAAACAATAGGAAAATGTTATATAAAAAAAAATGCTGGGTTAATTTCAACCCAGTGTTGGGTCAAAAAGGGACCAACCCAGAAATTGTTTATATTTGACCCAACAATTGGTTAAAACAACCCAGCATTTTGGGTTGAAACAACCCAGCATGAGTAAAGCCTGGAATATGCTGCCAGATTTGCTGGAAAAATGAGTCGGCATGCACACAGTGTCGATTTTGGTAGAAATTGAGGTTTTCATAAAAATAAGTGCATTAAGCCCTCATCTAGTGATTCCAATGCTCTAAATAGTCATTAACCATCTAAAATGATCTTTATTTGTACATTTTCTGAGATGTGTCCATCCACATGCGGGTGTCATTTTCTTTTTATTTAAAAAAATGCAGGAATTAGAAAATAGAGTGCTGGACTTGCTTGGTTAAAATAGTTATTAAGACAGATAAAGTTCAGGACATGATTGGTGTTAAAAGAGTTATTAAGAGCGATAAGAAATTAAAACAATCTTCCTCGCTCTGACTGACAGATCTGAAGCATGCACACATCAGAAGTTTTTTTAATAGAAAATGTAAAAATATAAATAACTTATTTTTGAAAATGTGCTCATTCCAACTTATTTTGCCAGCACGGGTCACAAATATATATTTTTTAATTTATGAAGGGATAGTTTACTCAAAAATGAAAATTGTCTCATCATTTACTCACTCTTATATGAACCCGAAGGAAAATATTTTGAGGAATGTTTGTGACCAAGCCGTTTGTGAGCCCTATTCACTTCCATAGTAGGATAAAAGAATACTATGGAAGTGAATGGGGCTTACGAACATTTTGATTATGTTTGAAAAGTTTGAATATCTTCCTTTGTTTTCATCAGAACAAAGAAATGTATGGAGGTTTGTAACAACATGAGAGTTGAGAAAATGTTGACAGAATGTTCATTTTTTAAGC
This sequence comes from Misgurnus mizolepis, assembly GCA_025389145.1. Classification (NCBI taxonomy): domain Eukaryota; kingdom Metazoa; phylum Chordata; class Actinopteri; order Cypriniformes; family Cobitidae; genus Misgurnus; species Misgurnus mizolepis. Next base: position 2,172,331 of record JAIFKI010000026.1, on the reverse strand, counting down.
ATCAATATTAATTAGTGTTGTAGTTCTCGAGACCGGTCTCGTCTTGGAATCGACCAATTTTTTACTTGGTCTCGTCTCGGTCTCAGACAAAGAGGATTCGGAATTTTACTTCAAGACCGGTCCACAACTGATGGCACATTGCAAATTAATTTTTTTATTATTAATTTTATGCAGTTCATTCAGGTATGGCATATGATGTTGGCATTGTTTAAGCATAATTTAGGTTTCTCCCAATGACAATTTTTCAAATTTTATTACTTAAAACACCTGCATTGTGTTAAGTGGATGGCAAGTCATGGGAAGACAGTTCAGAATAAATGGTTAAGTTGATTTCAGCTCTTTAGTGTTTGTTCACTTTTATTTGCTTATAGACAAAGATAAATTCCCACATATCTGCAATGCCTTTGTTTATTTTATCAACTTCTCTGATGGCACACACACACACACACACACACACACACACACACACACACACACACACACACACACACACACACACACACACACACACACACACACACACACACACACACACACACACACACACACACACACGCACGCGCACACACACAGACAAGAAGTGCCTAATCATTTGCATATTCCACATTTTATCATAAGTGTTGTAATGCAGTGACTTGCACTGGTCTTGGTCTTGACTTGGTCTCGGCCTGTCTTGGTCTTGGTCTTGACTTGGTCTCGACCCTTTAAAGTCTTGGTCTTGTCTCGGTCTCAGCCTGTCTCAGTCTTGGTCAAGACTTGGTCTCGGTTTAGGTGGTCTTGACTACAACACTAATATTAATGTAAGGAAAATATTTTTGAAAAAGCTCCATATATTGTGAAAACATGCACTCCAAAAAAGGCTGTTTTTTTCAACCAAGTGTTGGGTCTAAAAGGGACAAACTTAACCTATTGGGTTGTATTTTACAACCCAGTCTCACGTACATTTTGATTATTTTTTCGTGAAATTCCGTGTTTTTTCGTGATCGTATAACGAATTTCTGTTTTTGAGTGATTGTTTTGTCCTATTTTCTTACCATTGTCACTTTGGTTTAGGGTTAGATTTACATAAAATGACAGCCTTACCCAAACCTAACTCTAATCCTAACGACAGGCGACATATAAAAAAATTATCAGAAAAATTAGTATAAACCAATACATACAGTGACATTCTGATGCAAGCACCAAATCTAACCCTAAACCGAAGCGAAAATGGTTTGAGAATAGGAAAAAGCAGTTGAGAACCAATACTTGATAATCACATGACAACAGAAATTTGTTATACGTTCACAAAAAAAACTCGGAAATTCGTGATAATATCACAAAAAAAAGAATCAAAAATGTATGTGACTATTTCACGAACCTCCGTAAGACTATGTAGCCATCATTTTAACCAATGCTGGGTTGTATTAATCAAAAATGCTGGGTTATTTTAACCTGTTGTTGGGTCAAATATAAAAAATGTCTGGGTTATTTTAACCCAGCGTCTGGGTTTGTCCCTTTTTGACCCAATACTGAGTTAAAAAATAACCCAGCATTTTTTTGAGTGTGTTTGTGGGCCATTACAAAGTTTTAATTAATTTTAAAGGCATTCTGAATGATGTGCAACCCTTGGTTAATTGGCATCTACTTATGCATATATTTCTTTTAAAAGGTCACCGTTCTCTGCAGTGCTCATCAGTTTAAAAGTGTGCAAAAATCATTGAGATTTTGTCAATCAAAACCCTAATATGATTGAATGAACGCTCTGCCTCTCAATCAAGGAATGATGCAGATGTCTCATTCCCCCGTCTCTAAATGACATTGATCTATACCATTGCATCTCATCTAATTGTCATTACGGGGTGTTGGGCAGTAATTAAAAAAAAAGCTTAAATGTTGCAGGATACCATTTTCTTTACCCAAAGACACGTGCACGTGCATCTCTAGAGTCAGTCATACTAACAGGGTCAGATTTAGGGGTCGGTCAGGCACGCTTTAAGGTGACGGCAAATGAGAATCGGGAGGAATTTGCAGCGAGGTTTAAATCAGAACATAATGGTTGGGATGACAGCGGTGAGACAAGCATTGACAAAGCCACATTAATCAAAGCAACCACAACTGCACACTAATCGTTATCCTCATTTACCTGCAAATGGCTGATTCAGGATTTATATTTGAACCCAAACCGGCCTTAATCGCATTTTCCTTTAATCAATTGCATTTAAAGAGATGATGAGTAATTTGTTTAATAATCTAAGACCCGTAATTATACTGGGTTATCTCAAAGTTAAAACGCCCAACAAACGCAGGCGCGCACAGAATTTTCTTCTCTCTCATTTATATCCCTCATGGGTGTCGTGGATGGATGCCATTATGAATAAAAGCAATGTTAGCATCTCACTCGCACCAATTATTATCAAGTTTCACAGTGCAATTAGATGAGATCGCGTCATTAACATTATAGCGATATAGACTTTGGGATTTTTGTGCTTCAAGATATCTCAAGATGACAAGTATTCATTTTTGCATACTTGGATAGATATATTAATACACCCGTAGCAACAACCATGGGAATGTCAGGACATCCGCACCCATTAGTTCAGATAATAATGTGAAAAGTATACTTAAATCATGCAAATAATTTGAAAAAAAAGACAAAATGTTTTTATTATTATTATAGCTTGCTATAGTTTGTATGAAGTTTTGACAACTAAGAGCCTGGAGTATAATAATTTAAGTGTATGTACAAGCACAGTTCAATGCACAGCCTTGCAAAGTATAGTTCATTTGACACGTACGTGTACACAGACATACAATGCAATGTAAATGTGCGACAAAATGCAATGCGTCTCTTGGGCTACATACTGATAATTACATTTTCAATGTATGCAGGGTTTCAAAAACCTGCTGGTCGAAAATTGCTTCAGGTGCACTGTACATGGACCCTCGCGTACATTTAAAAAAAGGACCATACTTTGACCTTTAGACATGATATTAAAGGGATAGTTCACCCAAAAATAAAAATGTTCTCATCATTGTTACAAACCTGTTTAAATTTCTTTGTTTTGATGAACATGAAGGAAGATATTTTGAGGAATGTTTGTAACCAAACTGTTCAAGAGTATTTTTTTCCTACTATGGAAGTGAATGAGGCAGTAATTTATTCATGCTTTAAGGCCTGAAGGCCTGTTTTTCCACCAAAAAATCCTGTCCACACATGCTCGGTTTAAAAGAAATCTCCGTCCTCATGAAAAAGCAAAAACAAGCTATCAAGCACTGTCAAGAGCATGCCACACCAGCAGGCGGCGATTTAACACAAATCGTAAAGCCACCTTGGCCAATCAGAAGCCTAACAAAAGTGATGTCGCAAGGCAAAAACACTGGTTTTACTGTCTACATGACAATACTGCAACCAGCGTTTCTTAAAATCCTCACCCTGGCAGGGGTTTTCAAAAATGTTATAACATACTGCGTTTTCATGTGGATGAACTTAATAGTTATAAAAATACCCTTGTCAGTATGGACTAGGTCTAAAACAGCTTGCAAATAACTCTACACCCTTGCCTTATTTAGTATATGCAGATATATGAATATGCAAATTAGTCCTGCGTCTACTCAATTGCACAATTCGGACCCTAGATATGAATATTCGAATTAGCCCCCCCCACTCTTTCGCACCACCTCAGACCATAGATATATATGTAAATAGATGTTACATTCAGCAGTTTCAGACACATAACTGTTAAGTCCGGTTTCACACAATGCATACGTGAACTGCGTGTTTGCGGCACTAATTATTTTTAGTGCTGATGTTAACAGGTTAGAGCAGTCATGCTGCACATGAGCATCACTGAAGTAAAGCTAAAGCAGATGGGCTGCCGAGTCTTTGCGGCATCAATACATAAAGGGCGATTTATAGTCGTGCGTAGGTCCTACGGCGTAGCAGCGACGGCGTAGGTTCCGCGTCGGTTTTCATTTATACTTGTGCGTCGCCGTCCGCGTCGACGTGCAAAGACACGCGAAACCGCTGGTTGGCAGTAATCACGCGTGTAACCACAGTAGCAGCAGAAGTCGTCACAGAAGAAGAAGCTAAGCAAGTTAACCCACAAACGAAGAAGAAACAGCAACTTGTTGTGTATAATTTGAGAAGACCAGCAATGATGGAAGTAAATAAACAGCGACTTATGTTTCAGTTTGAGTTAAATCACTCCTCAACTTGGCTCATCTTTGTTTTCACCGTCTCAAACGGAAATACCTATGACGCAGTTTTTTTACCTGACGGGAGGGGTTTTGGTGGACCAATCACAGCGCTTACGGTCCGCGTAGAGCCGACGCGCTGTTAGAAATTTTGTGAGGTGCGCGTCAGGCTATGCAGAGCTACGCACAGGCTACGGATAGCCTACGCCGTAGCTACGCCGTAGGACCTACGCACGACTATAAATCGCCCTTAATATGTATGTGTCGAACTACTGATTCCAGGTTTGCCAAGGTTTCACAGCAAAACCCATCTAATTTCTACTCAAAACTAGCCGACTCACATTTCGGGGGGGGGGGGATCTCTGGTAAAAATCGCTTACCGGGAATAAAATTGTTAAAATGCGCATTACATACTGTAGAAACAACAATCAAAACTTAATTTTCCCTACAGGGGGGATGTTTTAATTTAGTAACTGGTTTTCAGCAATGAAATAGATGCACATTACAATGTTATTTTGTGTATTTGGTATAATACAATGTATTTGCGTGGTTTATGGTTAAAAAAGCACATTATTTTCCACATACTGTACATTTTTGTAGCTACATATTTCATTATTTTCCTTAAAAGCACTGATGACGTACAAAATTGCTGTGCTCCTCATTGGCCACCTAATCTGTATGTTGTGATTGGCTTGAATACCGTCAGCTGGACATGTGACGCTACTTACCATGTTTGAAAGATTCGGTTACAATGCAATGCTAACAGGAGTTAACTTACAGGCTGTGAGTCAGATGTGGGAGGAATTATGATAATGTCGGTCTTTACTACATTGCCAATCCCAGAAAGTAAATTGTTGCCGACAATCCGTGTGTTTGTTGTAGTTCAAGAAAAAAGATCTACGTTGGAGACGATAACTCGCGTCGTCGTTTATTTTAAAATTTGTACCTATCGTTACCGTACTAACACACACTTACACACCAAAGGAAATCTAAAACCGTGAATCGGACCATAGGGGCTTTTAAATTTAGAGATTAGTTGAAATGTATTAAACCTAAAAATTACACTACTTACAGTAACATTTGTTCTAGTGCGGTTCCAACTGCTTTAATCAAAGTTATTGTTTTACATTAACCAAAGCCAAACCACAACAGATGTTTTTTTTTCCTACAGGCGAAGTTTACCATCGATTGTTGTTTTGTGATGTTGACGGTATGCAATCTCTTTCAAACTTCAATTTGAAAGAAGCTGCTGTCTTGATGCAAGGTCTGATGACTCATGAAACAAAGACTCTTTGTTATTCGAAGGCCAATGATCTTACATTTAGGAATGTAATGAATAAGATAAAGTTAGCGTCTGTTTTATTCATCTTTACTTGCAGTTATACTTGGTACACTAAATATTTTGTCTGCTTCTCCTCCATTTCTGTATCTTCCTCTTTAAGTAGACACCCAAGTCATTGTCCTGACTAAGAAAGATCTAGTGAACTAATCTACAACTTAAATCTGAAGGAACATTTTATGGATAATAGTTGGATCTATCAATCCATCTATTATTTTTGTCTTTCTATACACAAGTCTTTCTCTGTCAGGTTTAGCTGTAAAGAGCGATGTGATAAGCGATGATTGATTTTATCCGCAGATCCACGCAGTGCTGAAGTACACAGGTCCAGGCATCTGCCCTGACACCTATAAACCCATCTAAACACAGGCCCGTTCGATTGATTTGTGTACGGAGCAGACGTGCGACCAATGAATAATTAAAACCCTTAAAGCCGTGCGGCTCGGGGAATTGGCTGCTCGACCACCGGCTTCTTGACTTATTGACGGTCTAGCAGCTGTCACGTCAAGAGTCGGCCTACTGATGATTTGACAGCCAAACACAAGTCATCAGAGACTTAGTAAGTGGGAGGAGCTAATGTTGTTTAGCCAATAAGCTTGCGTGAAATTTAATCTGGTCCAACTATTGTTGCCTTGAACAGATTGTTTGTGACACATTGATTTGATGGAGATTCAAATCAGATCAGTCAATCTGCAATGTACTGTAAGTCAAAAGACAATAGATACTGTATAACAGAATATATTTCAATGAATGCATTTTAAAACAAAATTAATATATGTACGTATTTAAAGCATATACTATGTTTTTTTTTTGTCTTGTGTTTCTATGGGCATGGGTTCAATTTTAGAAAGAACACAAACTGATAAAAATGTAAACACTGTAAAATATTTTGCATTTGTGAAATGTAAATGTAATGTCTTCATATTTAAAAAATGTAAAAATTCAAACGCAACGCAGAATAGTTTGCATGTTTCCTTGTTGGGGTTCAGTGATGTTGCATTTAAAATGAAATGCAAGATGTTTTTTTTACAGCTGTATGTTTCTGTATATGTGCTAGCACCTTAAAGATCGAAAATGGCACAATTAACACCCTGTACTATTGCCAACAGCCGAACCGGTTCAACTGTCTGATAGCACCACCTGCTGCTCGCTGCCTCTTTTCACCAGAGGCACTCAGTACATGAAACAAGACTGGGGCTAATTGTCACACTTGAAAAAAAATTCTTAGTCATTTTTATGTCAACACATAACTTAAAGCCTGACTACAAAAAAACTAGGTACACCAATATGAAAAAAATTAACAGTTGACCACAGCAGTTCTTGTTGTGAGGCAAGTGTGGGGCAAGTTGTCACAATAGGACTCCTGTTTATTATTAGCACTGATTTAAAACAACATCTTTCATCATTAACATAAACACACTTATTGATAAAAAAAATAAAAGGATAAAAACGTCTCCATACCTTACAAAAATGAATCATGTTTTTTTTGTAGTAACCATGATTTTTTGGTGTATTGATTAATTACCATTGGCAAAACCATGCAGGGTCTTACTACAGTAAACATGGTTTATTCATTGTTTACTGTATGTAGCTAAACCATGGTTATTTTGTGCTTACTATAGTAACTATGTTTTTTTGTTTGTTTGTTTTTTTACTGTATTAAAACCATTGTACATTTTCGTAAGGGTGCAGTGGCGTCCAGTGACTTCTTTTGCGAGGGCGCACAATGCGAAGCTGGTCACAATATATATTTAGCCCCTCATGTGTGCGGCTCACCATGTCAAAATATGGGTGATTCTTGCAAAATTAGTCTTATAAAAAAGTAAAAAGTATCAAAATAAGAAGCATACAGTTAAACATCTCTTTATGTACTATTTTGCACATGATTTCAAATGACATCATACAAACCAATTTTTTTTTCCACATTTAAGGGGAACATTTTCATTAGCGCAACGTGTCCATGACTGGATTTGGGTTCTTTGACTTGGAAATATTAATAATTAAAAAATCTAAATAATAAAAAGCTTCGGCGCATGTTAAACTATAAACATTTACAGTAAAGAAACATGTGGTATTTGGTGATCATTGGTAAATGTAGAGACGATAATAAGGAATATAAATGTGCCCAAAACCAATTTTCTCATCATCCGCAACAACTTTCAATCATTGTTTAAGCCCTCAAGAAACTAACATTTTTTTTAAATGGTTGTAAGGGACATAATTGACTGTGACACTCAAGATGGCTACCAGGTAAACGGTTCTTATTTTTTCTCTCCAGATAAAAGTTGAAATTTTGTTTGTTATAGTACCTAAACAACTTTTTAGTTCTCATTACCGAAACATGAGTTTGTAAATGCATATATTTAATGTAATATCATGTTGCGGTAATGATAATTTTGATAATGATAATCTAAAAAATGTAAATAATTCTATAGGAAATATTTTTAAATCCTCTAAAAAGAATGGTTATAGTAAGTTCAGACCTTAATCTTATATGTGCAAAAAAAAGGCATGTATTTTTTGATGCACGTGGGTTCACTCTGAACACTTATTTTCATATTCATATTTTGAATTTGCTCCCTGCCCTGTTTGGATGTAACTTGTCCTAATTTAAGTGTGACAACATGCCCCTGAAATTTGAAGGGAGATTTGAAGTATAAAGACTATGCTTGTGTAATTTCGACAGTCTGGTCAGTTTAAAGATGATAATAGAAAGAGGATAGGCCTTGCTAGGTGCTTGCTGGTGTTATAAGGCATTGGTGTAGTTTTCTGGATGTTTGCTATAGCAGGTGCTTGCTTGACAGATTTGTCACAGTAGCTATTGACACAAAGTAAACAAACGATAAAAGTTTATTTTCAGGTAGAGGCACACGTGACATGCAGTTGAGCCGGTTGTATTAATGAATAACTCTATAGGGGCAGACTGCTGACAGGTCGCTCTGTAAACTTTGACTTACAGGTTTTGACTTACACAGACTCTTTAAAAGGAAAATGGCTCAGAGGCATTTCGAAGGAGAAGCACTCGCTAAATCTTACCAGTGCTACCGGGTGTCTCCACCTCAGGACCTTATAGATGAAGTGTTGAACTACCTTCGAAAAACAGTATGATAATCTCCTCTGTGTTTCTGTTTGGAAAGGGTTTGAATGCATTTCATGTACATAATGTTTTGTTAAGGTGTCCATTATACAAAAGTGCAATGCTACACACATTTAGCATGCAATGTTTGTCTTTTAAAAGGGTTTCTGTTTGACTATGCACAAGTCCAACATGTATACATATTTACAGTTTTCATACTACGTTTTCTTGAAATATTTAAAGTATGCATGTCCACTTTAAAAAATGCTTGGTTATTTTTTAACTCAGTTCCCGGTTACCAACGAACAAACCCAATCATTGGGTTAAATCACAATTCTTACGTACGGCACTGAAACAAACATGACCTGTGTGTCGTTGTGAACAGATACAGGGATATCTGGATCTAGCCGTGGATGTCGGCTGTGGATCCGGACAGGGTACCGAGCTGTTAGCCCCTCACTTTCTCACAGTGGTCGGGATAGACGTCAGTCCAGCTCAACTACATATAGCTGACGCTGATGAACATGCTCCAAATGTTTGTTACAGGTTTAAAACAACCCTTTATTCCCCATTCCTCATTAATATTGTGTAATTCAAATTTAAAATACTTTAAAATATTAATAGTGTGAGCATTGCATTTAGCAAACGCTTTTGTCCATTGCATTAGCAAATAAGTCATGGGTTCAATCCAGTATAGCCATCCTGTATAGCTTGAATGCACCACAAGTCGTTTTGAATATAATTATTTGCCTTATGTATTAAATGTAATTGTAAAAAATACATGGGCATGTCTTGTGATATTCATTCAACACTGTCATGGAAAATCTATATTTGTTTGTGTCTGTTCCATTAGAGAGAGTCCTGCAGAGGATTTGCCCTTTGAGGACGAGTCAGCTGACTTGGTTACGTCCATGACGGCCGCTCACTGGTTTGACCATCCACGTTTTCTGAAAGAGGCCGACCGAATTTTAAAGCCGGGTGGCTGTCTAGCTCTGCTTAGCTACACTTTGGATTTTGAGCTGGAATATGAAGATCGATCCCCTAAACTTAATGAAATCTGTCAAGAGGTTAAAAACCTTTATTATTAGAGACAGAGGTGGTTTGAAGTGAATTATATACAATTCATAGAATTATATAGTGTTTTAAATACTGTAGATTTATGTTTTTATAAGATTGTGTTTTTATTTTTAATTCATTTGTGAATTGTTTTGTTTATACAGTAACACAACAAGGTTGCATTTGTCTATTAACATTTAAAGTGGATCAAAACCTTTCATAAAAGTTGCCTGCAATATCCAAAACCCGTTCTTGTCTTAGGACAACTTTGATCAACTTTTTTTCCACTTCAAATGTTGACTAGTATAGTATTTGTTTATCTTACTTTAAAGTGTTACCATTTGCCCTTTACAGTACTATGCGGCCCTGCACCCTTTCCGAAAAGCTTTCATTGGATCCAGTTCTCTGCAAGTCTACAAGAAGATCTATGACATGGTTTCCTATAAAGATAAAGAGTGGTAAGTATGGATTTTAGATATAGGATACTTGACAGTATCAGGTCACTGTATAAAAGATGTGTTGTCAAATGCATCATGCTTGTAAAATACATTTCTGCTTGATCTCATGAAAACTGTCAAGAAATATGCAGCTTATTTCTATACAAACACAGAGATTTGCCAATGAATGCAGGGTTTCCCGCAGCACTTTTCAGTTCGGGCGGCCCACCTAAGCTGGAATACCCTACCACCTTAACTAGGTCGTCAAAAAAAAAAAATTCCACCAAACGCCAAATGAGAGAAAGACATGGTCCGTCACTGTCTGAAGGATAACTAGCCTGTTTATAAAACATTTAATTCATTAATAATCTAGTATGTGTTCATTTTCTGTAGTTTCTTCAAAATTGAGTGTTTTAAATAAAAATATTTTATCATGACGCATACGCCCCGCCCCTTTGATTTTCTGCGGGAAACCCTGGAATGTATTTACATACTTGCATTGTAAACACTGTAAACTATGTTTTCAAATACTATATTTTTGTGCAGTAATATTTGTTTTTATAGATATATATATTCACTTTTTAATAATCATTTGATTTTTATACAGGCATGAATGTCGGAGGAGCCGAGTACGTATGCCACTATCGAGCTTTATTGGTTTGGTTGAAACGTTTGCCACATATCAAGATTTTTATGAAAATGATCCTGATGAAGCCCGGAGACTGTCTAAGACCACCACAGAGAGGTACGTTGCATTATAAACAATGTATTTATTATATATTATAGTGTATGTATTTTGGTTTGGTAAAAGTAAAGCATGCACAAAAGCTAAAACCAAAGCGATATTCAGTTGAAACTTTTCTTTTTCAGATTGATGGAAGCAATGGGGGCTTCAACCCCTGACACAGAAGTGATGGTTGTGGTGAAATACTTTTATATTTTGGCATCTAAACCACAGGAATCCTAGCATTTTACTATATTAAAGTCACAGACTCTCCAGTTCTCAATATGTTGATAATCTGTGCTGTATTTTAGTAAATAAAAACTTACACAAAACTTTTAATTTAAGCTATGAAATAATTTGTCAAGGTGCTCTTTTATTTCTTATACACAATTTCTGAACCTGTGGGCCTTTTCTCTGTACTCTACTACACACAAAGCCACACATCACACAAAACATCACATAGACATTTTAAATGTCACGTTCTTTCTGATCCCATTTTTTAAACTCTAGTTAGTGTGTAATGTTGCTATAATAGCATAAATAATACCTGTAAAATGATAAAGCTCAAAGTTCACTGCCAGGCGATATATTTTCTTTAACAGAATTCCTCTTTTAAAGCATACAGCAAATGGCCGGTTTGGACTACAGCTCTTTACTTCCTGCTTTAATGACATCACTAGAACAGTTTTTTGACTTAACTCCGCCCACAGGAATACGTCAGTCGCCAGCTAACACAAGCTAAGCTGCTGTCGAATCACAACACACTAAACAAACTACACAATCAGAACTTGATACGTACTTTCAACCTGATCTCACGAATTTCCGTGGCATAGTCACAGAATTTTTGCTCATTTTTTACGTGGCATTCTCACGGATCTCCCCATTTTTCCGTAGCCCTGCCACGGACTTTGTTTTCTGTGGCATTCTCACGGATTGGTTACTCAACTGTTTTGTCCTAAATTAATAAAACCTCGTACTGAGATATCTTAAAATATATCAGTTTTGCCTCAAGATGCACACCAGTAATGTTTGTAAAAATAACTTAAATGTCCTAATATAGGGCCTATAGTCCTGGATTAATCTAAACCCTAAAACTGTCCCACAGAGTCAAATTCATACAATGTAGACACACAGTGATAGTGTGGGAAGTTTTGAACAGTTGCTTCCTTATTGGCAATAATGTACGGTACATACTGTACCAAGTAGTATGGGAAGGTCTGATTACAGATTTCTGTCACCAACACAGACAAGACAAAGAATCTAGTCTGGCCAGCTTCAGTTTCAGTTGACCTTAGGGAATTTAGTTTTTAAAACTTTGGTACACTTTTGGTACACTGTACATTAGACCATTTTACCCATCACACCATGACCTTTAAAATGATACTCCACATAAAAATATAAAATTGTAATTCCAGAAAAACATATTATATACATAAGATCATATATTTTCAATCATGTGAGCCTGAGGCTCAGAGGAAGGTTTATTGGGAAATAATTTGTGAGGAAGGGATAAAGGGATTGAATGCATGTTAACAACCCCACCTGAGTGTTGAATGCAGATTAACCGGCACCACCCGAGGTTTAATTGCTTAACAGTACATTTAATGTATTGTTTTCTTCCTATTTTGAAATGCTTGTCGCTTGGAGTTGCGACAGATTTGGGGTTTGGAATAGGATGTACTTTTACGTGTTGTTTTCTACATGTTTTTCTTCTGCATTAAAAACTTTTCTCACCTAGAGTTGGGGTTTGGGTTAGGATGTCTAAAAATGTAAAAGAAAGTGATTTTAACCCGAACCCCAAGCGACAATGGTAAGAAAATAGGAAAAACAAACATAAAATTAAAAGAAAAAGAAAGTCGTGCAAACAACACAAACAACTATTTATAGAAATTTGTGCGAGTGACACAAACAAAAAAAAAACATTCAAGCTCAAGGCACAAAATAAAGCTAAATTTTGTGCCATGGACACAAATAAATTAATCAATTTTCTGTTACTATAACACGGCTTTCTGTGAGATCAGTCTGTTCAAAGCGCTACTCACAGTAACTAGGTGCGGATGGTCGTGTTCAAAACGTATGCAATACAAATGATTTCTTATTCAAATTTTTATTCTACCAGGCCGTCAGGGCAGCACTGATTTGGCGGCAATTACAGAAAATAAAAAATTTAAAATGATAGTGTGTGATGTCTCGCCCACGCTGCTGGCCAATTGAGTGAAAAGTCCGCATTTGGCGGCCATCTTACCACAGGCAGCTTGCTCACTCGTAACATTGAGTTTAAATGGTGCAGGTACATTTAAATGACCATAACTTGCTTAATTTTCTACCGATTTTCAAACGGTTCAGTTTGTTATAAATGTCAAAGATGGACCTATGACACTGCATACTTACACTAAAAAAAATTAATGTAACATGTTAAAGCATCTATAATTATAGCCATGTTAATAACGTTTGTAAGAAACCAAACCGTACCAAAAAAATTGGTAGAAAATTGAGCAACTTTTGGTCATTTTAAAGTACCTGCACCATTAAAACTTAATGCTACGAGTGAGCTAGCTGCCTGTGGTAAGATGGCCGCCAGGTGATGACGTTAGAGACTCAAGCATGTGAAAAAATAGCTTATTCAGATTTCGCCTTTTTTGTGACATAGAAAGCAGTCTTTTTCAATAATACCCCCCTGCACTATCCAACCATGGCACTGCCATTTAGTGCAGACAGAAAGAGAGTGTAAAAAAATTATTAACAGCACAATTAAGTTTCAATTTCAACAAACCACCATAATTGCAATCAGTGTTTTCATTTCATCAGCTAATTTGTATTTTAAAGGACACACCCAGGACCAGCCAGTCCAACAGGCAATACAGGCAATTGCCTGGGGCCCCACAACAAGATAAGGGCCCTCTATGCATAAAAAATTATTTGGTCATTGCACAAATCGCATGGACGCAATCAACAGGTAATACGCGCTGCATGCGCAGGGACCTTATTGATTAAGATAGGCATCACAAAAACGGTAGGTGAAAAATCCAACAGGGATTTAATAACAGGATAAATCCTCCACACAACAATCAACAGTAAAATGACGAAATATAAACATATTTGCTAATTTGCATAATGTTAATGACTCGATTGCGCTTGCAGAGATCTGTCTCAATGCATATGCTTGTAAATGAAACGTTTGGGATTATAGGTAATGTAGTATCGTCTAACAACGTAATGTTGACATTCAGTGCATCTTTCAATAAAGATAAAAACAAGACTTATTTTAGTGAGGTGGCGGTGGTAGGCGTAGGCAAACTATGCCATTAAAGTGGTACTTTTCAGAAGCTGAAGAGAAAAAGAAAAAAGCAGAGGAAGAAAAGCAATCACAAAGTAAAGGTATGTTCTGCTTTACATTGTTTTAAGAAAAAAAAAATCCATCACCCTTTCTAAATTAACCCACATGGAAAAAGACTATTATACTATATAATTTACTTTAGTAAAATTCTTAGATATTAAAAAAAATATACTATAGTAAGGTTCAAAAACAGTATACAGAATACTTTCTCACCCTATTTATTCATGATATTTGTGATGATGCATACGGTGCTGTAGTTCTGTTGCAATACAATAACATTGTTTAATATGTTGCACATAATAATAAAAACTTTTACACTTAAAAAAATAAATTGTGAATTTTTGTATGTTTTCAACATTTCTACACCAGTGGGGCCCATTTTCATGGTCTTGCCTAGGGCCCCATAGCCCCATGGGCTGGCCCTGGACACACCCAAAAACAGCACATTTTTTCCCGCACCTACAAAGTGGCAATTTTAACATGCTAATAAATGATCCGTGGGCTATTTTGAGCTAAAACGTCACATACTGGGGACACCAAATACTTTTTTTACATCTTAAAAAAATCTCATAATATGTCCCCTTTAAGGTATAATATTTTACCCCATAGGGTACAAAAATGAATGTTTCAGGGTACCACCCCAGCGACTGAAACACAGTACAGTTTTGCACCTTTTTCTGACAGTGTACGGAGCATGATGTGTTTTGGGGAAAACAAAAAAGTTTATAACCAAGTTCATGAAAAATTGAAATATGAATTTAATGCTAATGTCTAACAGTTATGCAGGCTTCCAACTGAGCAAGGACTGCCACAAAATCATTACAACAGAAACTTTATTATGGCACCAAATATACAGTTATCAATGGCTTTAAAGACTCTCAAAGTAACACATTTGTTGGCTATGGTTTCATTCATTTCTTTGTAGCGTATCCTCCCCACAGCCTCCTCTGGCAAATCTGTATGCATTGACATACACTACACAATAGAATCTTTGAACTATTGTGCAATAACAATATATGATTAACTTCTTTCCTAGCCTATCATTCTGACACTTTCCGTGTAATCCGAGGAGCGTCATAATTTAAGTGGCGATTTAACGCGAAACAGCAAACTCATGAATATTCATCCGCCCAAGGCCATATCTGTCACCAAATATTTCAGGCGCATCAGGTCGAGCGCACCTAATAACTCCGGGGACAGACTGCTGACAGGACGCTCTGGAAACTGACTTAAGTTACACTGATCTTCACACGGAAAATGGCTCAGAGACATTTTGAAGGAGAAGCACTCGCTAAATCTTACCAGTGCTACCGGGTGTCTCCACCTCAGGACCTCATAGATGAAGTGTTGGACTACCTTCGGAAAACAGTATGATAATCTCCTCTATGTTTCTGTTTGGAAAGGGTTTGCATAGAATCACTTAGCATTTAATCATACTGTCTGATAATGTTTTGTTTTTCATTTACACATGTTGGGGTGTTACAGGTCTGGAAATGGGGGTACACGGGAGGACGGAGTTCGGGGATGGGGGCGTGTCCGTGTATGCTACTTTCCATTAATTTTTCCCTATTTAACCATGACAAGAAAAAAATAAACGGTTGTTGTATTTTTTAAATACAATGTTAATTGACAAAATTTGATATTTTAAAAATAATATATTGACGTTGCCTATTTTTTAAGTTTTGTTTATGCACTTTTATTATAGATTAAAAAACAGCACAATTTAAATTTGAAAACAAGAGATTATTACCAGTTTAATAATCGTTTCACATTCAAAGTTTTTGGCAGTAAATCAGCGCTAATTTATAAACATTACCACAGTTCTAGATTATATCATTTACTACAAAAAAATTTGTGAAAGTTTTCACAAATCAGGCTTTATCTATAAATTTAAATTGGCATGGACATTGATGGCATGTTCATTAAAACTAGCCATTAATTGTAAAAAACGTGTATTTATCATCTTCAAAAACACATTAATGTGAAAGAAAATGACGGTCGTTTTAGTCTGTATAAAACACGTACATATAACTTAATAGTAACCGTAATAAAACGCGGATAATTTATTTATTTATTTTTTATTTATTTGTTAAAAAAGAAAAATAAACAGACGCAAAAGTGCACGGACTGCAACCGCGTTGCAACGCAAAAAAACTGGTTTGAATTTTTGAAATGGTGGAATTTAAAAATGAATTATATTTAAACTAATTTGCATTTTTAAAAACTCCCCATTATGCGTTTTTATCTCAACTGTTATTATATAATGTATCATCAACAGTGATGGGTGTAACTAGTTACTAAGTAATTACTGTAATTTAATTACTTTTCCATTAAAAAAGTAAAGTAAGAGATTACTCTTATTTTTTCTGTAATTTAACCTCCCAAGACCCGAGTTTTGGTTTGTCTTTTTTTTTCAGATTTTTTCCAGCTATTTTGGGGTTAGGAACAACCAATAAATATAATAATCAAATATTTCTCTTAGAACATTAAGCATTGTATTTATCCATGTTTGTGTACAACAGGTTCCAGTTACACAGAATTAAGTATTATGGTGCAAACAACAAAAAAAATTATGTCGACATATGTGGACTTCCAGGTCTTAGGAGGTTAATTACAGTTACTTCAGATGTAATTAAACTAAGTACTGTTTATGGACTGTAAAACAATTATATAGTGGATTTAACATCAAATGCATGTTTTCATGTATCGGTTTCACTGTAAATACTTTGGTGAGTTAATAAGAATAATGGTAACTCTATTGTAGTTTTCGATTCTCACTATTAATTGTATGTTTATTATTAGCATTAATATGACTGAGGTTTTGTCTGTTTATCAGTACTTAAAAAGCACATATTAATGCCTGATTCTGCAAAAACTTATTCCACATCCTTAATCCTACCCAACACCTAAACTTAACAACAACTCAAAGTATTCAAGTTCAATATTCATTGTATGACTAATGCGTCGGTTTAATTTTTAGATTTGTCCTTTTATTCAGAATATTCATTAATTAAATATCACAATTTTTACACTTTACATTTCTTTAACCTGAGGACAAATTTATAGTTCAATTTTTAAAATGACCCCTCCCCCCATAGAGTCACATTTCCAGCCCTGTTTACATTATAGATATTAATATTAGAAACAAGTGTAATGCTACATACATTTTGCATGCCATATTTGTCTTTTAAACACCTTTCTGGGTTTCTGTTTTGACTATGCACAAGTCCAACATATTTACCCCTTTTCATATTTTATCTTAAAATATTTAAAGAATACGATTTCCTGTCCACTTTAAAAATGCTGGGTTATCAACCTTGGGTTAAATCACAAGGGATACATTCCTACATATAGCACAAACATGACTTGTGTTTTGTTGTGAACAGATACAGGGTGATCTGAATCTAGCCGTGGATGTCGGCTGTGGATCCGGACAGGGTACTAAGCTGTTAGCCCCTCACTTTCTCAAAGTGGTCGGGTTAGACATCAGTCCAGCTCAACTAAAGATAGCTAATGCTGATGAACATGCTCCAAATGTTTCTTACAGGTATAAAATAACTCTTTATTCCCTATTTCCTATTATTTTAAAATGCAGATGTACAGTACTTAAAAACATAAGTATTGCATTAGCAATTCAAAGTCATGTGTTTAATTCACAGGGAAAACATGCTAATAAAACTGTATAGCTTGAATGCACAACAAGTCATTTTGGATAAAGTATCTGCCTTATGCATAAAATGTATATAATACATTGGCAAGCCTTGGTTTTAAAGGAAAGCATAGTGTTTGAGTAACAGCAAGTAAAAATCTATATTTATTTGTGTCTGTTCCATTAGAGAGAGTCCTGCAGAGGATTTGCCCTTTGAGGACGAGTCAGCTGACTTGGTTACGTCCATGACGGCCGCTCACTGGTTTGACCATCCACGTTTTCTGAAAGAAGCCGACCGAATTTTGAAGCCGGGTGGCTGTCTAGCTCTGCTTAGCTACACTTTGGATTTTGAGCTGGAATATGAAGATCGATCCCCTAAACTTAATGAAATCTGTCAAGAGGTTAAAACCCTTATTATTAGAGACAGAGGTGGTTTGAAGTGAATTATAAAGTATATAAATATCTGATGTTATAGACTAGACAGTATCAATAATGATTAGGTTCATGTTCTTATAGGATTGTGTTTAATTTTTAGCTAAGTTTTGTTTATACAGTAATACAATAAGGTTAACATTAGTAAATGCATTAGCTAACATGAACTAACAATGAGCAATATAGTTAATTTCTTAATCTTATTCGTATAAAGTTTTACCGTTTGTACTTTACAGTTCTATGCGACCGTGCTCCCTTTCCGAAAAACTTACTTGGGATCCAGTTCTGTGAAACTCTACAAGAAGATCCATGACATGGTTTCATACAAAGAAAAAGAGTGGTAAGTGTGGATTTTATATATTGGACACTTGACCGTATCAAGTTGTGTTGTCTAATTCATCGTGCCTGTAAAATACATTTCTGCATGATCTCATGAAAACGGTCAAGAAATATCCAGCTCTTATTTCCCCACAAACATAGAGATTGTTTTATGGATAATGACACAATGCTTAGTTTTAAAGCCCCTTAATGTGTTTACATGCTTGCATTGTAAACATAGTTATATTTACCTATTAATGATCATTTGATTTTTATACAGGCATGAATGCCGGAGGAGCCGAGTACGTATGCCACTATCGAGCTTTATTGGTTTGGTTGAAACATTTGCCACATATCAAGGTTTTTATGAAAATGATCCTGAGGAAGCCCAGAGACTGTCTAAGACCACCACAGAAAGGTATGACAGTCAGAAAACAAATTTTACATTCATGACTTAAGACAACATTGTTACTCTATGTGGTTAACATATATATATATATATATATATATATATATATATATATATATATATATATATATATATATATATATATATATATATATATATATATATATTAGTAAATAATATATTTTGGCTCTGTGTAAAGTTAAACACAAAATGCACAAAAGCTAAAACCAAAATGGATATTCAGTTTAAACTTTTGTTTTTCAGATTGATGGAAGCAATGGGGGCTTCAACCCCTGACACAGAATTGGTGGTTGTGGTGAAATATTTCTATTTTTTGGCATCTAAACCACAGGAATCCTAGAATTTTACTGTATTTAAGTTACTGACTCTCTGGTTCACAATATTTTGATAATCTGTGCTGTATTTCAGTTTTTTACAATTTGAAAAATAAAAACTTACACAAAACTTTTATTTTGTGGATTTTAACATTAAAAAATTTGCTCTTACAGTTGTTTTTCTTACAGGTTTAAAAAAAATAAAAATTCTTATACACAATTTCTGAACCTATATCAGCCTTTTCTCTGAACTCTACATGCAAAGCCACACATCAAACACACAACAGTAAAAACAACATACAGTCCTTGCAAAAACATACAAATAAATCAAAAGAATTCATTTTTGAACACTAGTAGGTTTATACACAACCATCAAATGATTAGCCACACACACACACACACCAAGTTACACACAGATAATGAAATTGAATTGAATTAAATTTAGCTTTGCAAATACCAGGCGGAACCCTTCACGGTGATACTTGAGTCCGACCGGAACGTTTACTGAATGACGCCGGCTACTTCCGGTTTCTAAATAGCCCGAGTAGCGGAAATGATTAAAGTCTGCGCAAACTAATCTAAGCAGCATTCCACTCAATTATATTTCTATTTACAACATTTAACTTTATTGTAATAGAAATTATTTTATGGAAAAGGTGTGAAATTCATTCGCCGAGACCTTGAGTATGACGCGAGCTGGGTAGTTGATCTACTCTGACAGCGGCAGGTGAGTGTTACATCGAACCCACTCTATTTATTTGACATTTGTGAGATTTTAAAGCTTTATTTACAGTTCGTACCATCTCTTTATTTCAATATTAATAAGATATCCAGAAGTATCATGTCACAAAAAAACCTCAGTGTGCATTGAGTCAAAGTAAATGCTAATAGTCAGGTTAGCACAATAGCAGCTCAGATCAAACCGGCAATTCAACATTATTAAAGTTTTGGATTGTTTTATTCTATAATCTCAACTTCCATGACGTAAATATTTTATAGAAATTGACTTAAAATGGTCCTACGGTTATGGACTTGTGATCTTGTATCTAACTTACCCTAGTAAAAGTGGTAACGTTATCATATGGTAATACCATGGTTGTATTATAGACGCTATGGTACTAACTAATTACCTGAAGCATATGCAGATATTTGTATAATATATATTGTATAAAGTTACTTCAAAAGTTCAGTGGAATTGCATGGTATTCATAATATTTCTTTAGTAAAAAATACATGGTATAATTATAGTATTTGTCCATAAATGGTTTCATCATAATGTACATACTTAAAGGGGTGGTTTCCCGACCAGGGATTAAACTAGTCCTAGATTAAAATAAATGCTAGAGCTGTCCAAACTGAAAACAACTTGCAGTGACATATCTTAAAATACATCAGTGCCCTTTGTTTTGCCTCAAAATGCACGCCAGTAATGTTTTCAGTAAGGCATGTTTGTTAACACTATATTATATTTCCTTATTAAACCAAGGCCTAGTCCTGGTTTAAGATAATCCCTGTACGCGAAACCACCCCAAAGTGCCCTTAGAAAACAATTTAATTATTCTGCCCACCCCAAAAGCATTGTAATGTGTAAGGTCATAACAATACTTTACTGTAAGTGAAACATCAACATTCAATAGAGATTAGATTTGATAACCTAGTCTGTTAAAAAGACTGAATCTGTATTATTTACAACATGATCTTACAAAGTTTATTAGTGATAAATGTATATATTTTAGGATGAAACTCCACAAAAATTCCAAATATCAGTATGTATGTATGTATGTATGTATGTATGGCAGTGCTGTGGTTGGATATTGCAGATTAAGGGGCTGTATTATTGTAAAAAAGACTTGCTAGTTACATCACAAAAGAGGCAAATTACCTAATTTTTCAATCCTTATTCACTTTTTACACACAAAACACAATTTTTTGTAAGACTCTTGAAAAGGGTACATTTATAAATTTTATGCGTTCCAACAAAGGGTCACAAATTAATAAAGTCATATTCTGTTTTGAGTCTTAAGAAAACCAAATGATCTTTCCATATGAGTCTGATCCTCCTTGACACCAATGCTGTCAATTATGATAATATAAAATGATAAATTTAAAGGATAACCTACCATAGTTTGTTAAAAGTAACCTTACCCGTGTTAACTATGAAAGCTTTGAAGGCTTTAAAAGCAGTTTACAACAACCAAGAAGTCACTCTCAACAGTGCATAAATGTTAATCTGATTTCTTGTGTAACATCTAACAGATTCTGTTCATCTGTTTTCTGACAGGTGTGTGTGAGTGTGTATGTTGGTTTGCTGGTATGCTGACGTTAGCCAATAAGCTGAAGAGGGAGGAGGGGGTGAGGGCCGGACGTGCCACTTCAGGATCCAATGATGCCTCTCACAGAGTGTCTATCAGGGATCGACTCCTCATCAAAGGTACAAACGTCTGTCCAAAATCTTGACACTAGAGTACTATTGTTCACGGAGCTCAGTTGACAGAGAATTGCATAAGCGTTGGAAAGGTCATGGGTTCGATATATATATATCAAACTATATTAGGGATGCACCGATAGGATTTTTTGGGCCGAGACCGATTTAAACAGACAACTTCTGCCCGATGCCGATACCGATATTAAACACTTGTATTCAATACTATACAGTTGGTCTATTAGCTAGTTTATTTCTGCATCAAATTATTTTTACTGAACATGGATTGGATCTAATTAACATTCAACTGACCAACATAATAAGAGAGGCACAAATTAAGCTAAAACAAATATAATAAGACAGCATGACAACCTTCAAAGGGGGGTTTTGCTATTCAGCATTTATTTTATTAACAACATTAACTAATTTTTTTTTTACATATAATGGATTTCTTTATACAGTTAATTAATAAACCATCGGTATCGGCCTTTCTCATGCTATTACCGATATGCCGATGGTTTCAAATTCATCAAAAATCCATCGGTGCATCACTAAACTATATATTATGACAAACTTGACTACTTTTTATACACATGAATCTTTTTATACACAATCTTGTAACAATGCATTGGTATGTTATTCTTAAGAAAT
Source organism: Misgurnus mizolepis (assembly GCA_025389145.1). Taxonomy (NCBI): domain Eukaryota; kingdom Metazoa; phylum Chordata; class Actinopteri; order Cypriniformes; family Cobitidae; genus Misgurnus; species Misgurnus mizolepis. The sequence continues at coordinate 2,149,970 of JAIFKI010000026.1, read as the reverse complement.
GTTTTATTTCACTTTAAAGCAACACCAAAGAGGTTTTTTTACCTTAAAATAACGCTTCCAAAACAGTTTCAGTCGTTCATCCACTCTAAACAGGGTGAACAGCACTTTCACATTCGCTTTGCAGCCCTCTATCGGCCAAAACCGCACTAAAGAAGTTTCCAAACGTCGGGTAGTGGTCCTGTAGTCCGAGTGAATACTACAAAAACTTGCTTTACGGCAGACCTACAATCCAATCAGAGGCAGCTATGCCTCAGTATTTATGACAGTGGTAATGAACAATTACGCTTCTAACCTGTAGGGGGAGCAAAGAGCCAGAGTTCTTTAGTGTTGCTTTAAACTTGTTAAATATCTGGTTGCACCAGAAAGGGGATTGCATTTCATTGCATTTGATTTTACAAATCTCATAATAGATCATGAGACTTAAACCTGGATTTCAGAGACAATGTACATTCCTAATATGTTTTCAAAATTCTGGGAATTTTCAAGGCTGGAAACGTTCTATGGGAAACAATGGGGGAATTAATGGGAATAAAATGCACAGATCATTTCTTAAACCATGCACACAAAATAAAGTCAAAATTACATACATTTGTTTATAAAGTTCTTGTGCTGTGTGTAAGCTAGTGTGCAACAACATTATATCATTGTTAAGACAAATACACTGACTGAGAAAACATTTAAGTGAGATAATTTAAAAAAGTGCCCAAAACCACCCAAAAAAACACTCAAACGTTTAAACACATTACTATTTTAATGTTTTCGAAAGATGCTCATCATGCCTGCATTTATTCTATCAAAAATGGTTCAGAAATCATTAATATTAGAGTAATTTCTGAAGGATTTTTGATCAAATAAATCCAGGTGTCAGGATTCCTCCTAATTTGTGTTACCTTGCATGCATGTCTGCTTATGACCAAACAAAATTGTATGACTTATGTGCTTTTCGTTTATAGAAACTTTTCAATAATTCCCATTAAGTTTCCAATTTGGAATATTTCCACAGTTCTCCAGATTAAGTTTCAACAGAAAGTGTCCTGAAATTTACCGTAAACTTTCCACCCCTTTGCAACCCTAAGTTTGTCTGTTAGGGGTTGGTATCACCGAAAAACCTCACGATAAAATAAACATCGCATTATGCGTTCCTATAGCTCAATTGACTAAGTTACTAAGTAAGTTACTAAGTTACTTTAAATAAAAGCTTTTGCCGAATATGTAGATATATCTTATAGATATATTCAATGCAATGTGATGCATCAATCTTGATTACCCTAATATCTGTCTGGCTGTCTGTTGCTTTTATGTGATGAATTGCTTTCGAATGCGTGTAAATGTTGAAATCACGATGATGATAGTGTTAACTTGTAGGATGACTGTGCTCTCAGTCTGTTATGGTGCCAGTACTGTTGGAGAAGACATGTGATTCAGGCCAGATCAGGAGTGCTCTATTTATAACCGAGAGAGAGGAGGAGTCTGCGTGCCATTACCGGCAGCTTAAAGAGCAGTTCCCATCTACTTAGACTGGTTTCTGTATTGGATCCAGCCCAGCTTAACATTTACAGCTGGTATTGAAGGAACGCAGGTGGCCATATATAGCTGCTTATAGCCGTCTCGCGTATATATGTGTTTCCGAGACTATGTTGGCAACAAATTCAGATTCAGTAACAAATAAAACTGAATAAATATAAATATGTATTCATGTATTGAATCTTATGTTTGTTGGTTTTAACTAGGTTGTTACTTTTAGTGCTGATTATTTACAATTTGATTTGTGCTTGTAGAGGTCGCTGAACTAGAGTCCAACCTTCCAAGTAAGTAGATCCAAGCCATGCTTTCATAAACGTGTTTCAAAAAAGCCTTTCAGTTCGTCTTTTTATTTTTCTTGTCAAATGATGAACAATGCTGATTCCTTTTTGCAGATACCTGTAAAGTGACTTTTCCTGATGAGAATAAACTCCATCACTTCCAGCTGGCCATTTCTCCAGGTGATTAAAAAAGCATGGTATATTGTTTGGGCTGAACAGTTGTATGTATTGTGCAAAATTTCCTCATGAAGGGGTTGATTGTTGTAATGATTTTGTTTTCGTTCATTATTCAAACTGCTTTTTTACGATTTTTTTATGTTATGTTTTTATGTCGTTTGCAGATCTCAGATGAATAGTATTTTACATTTTGTCCTGTACATTAAAACCAATTAATTTAATTTCGTTTTTAGTGTTTTCCTGGCTTTAAAAACAAACTAATGTCCATTTTAGTGGCAGCTGCAAAAATGTAAATGTCTTAATAATAAACATACATCGGTTATCTGACCTAACATGAATATAATTATAGCGGTGGCATGAATTGCAATAGTACACTTTTTATTACCTATGAGATTCAAAACATAACCTTTTATTTCTTTAAAATGTCTCAATAGACGAAGGCTATTACCTTGGCGGAAAGTTCCAGTTTGAGATCGAAGTCCCCGAAGCTTATAATATGGTGGTAAGTGTCCGTGACACATCATGAAGTAATGAGGGAATGCCACACTAACTCACTCGCGGTGCAACAATGATTTTTAGAGTCCATTTTCAAGCGAGGCCGTTAAATGGATGTTTACGGCATTACTCAGTCTTTACCGTGTCTGAATTTAATGAAATGGCCCTCAGAATGCGCCCACACAAATGCATGCACGCATACATAAAAATCAGGCTTAGGCTTGACCTTAGAAGACCCACAAGAAAACCCTCAAGGCGGTGAAGAAATCCAGACATGGACCTTGACCCTAAAATCTACGTTTAGAGAGAAGTAAACATGTATTACAGACAGAAGAAACAGCCCAGTGAGAATATACAGACCAAGCTGCATTGTAATAACCAGAAGCAGCGTTATGCAATTCCTCATTGTTAATTCCGAATACTTTTTAAAACTTTGTCAAATGCTTCGACTTCAACTGCATGCATAGTATAACAAATAATTTGCCGTTTTCCACAGCCTCCCAAAGTCAAGTGCTCCACCAGAATATGGCACCCAAACATCGCAGAAACTGGCGAGATCTGTCTGAGGTATTGCAAATTTACCTTTGACTTGTTCTGACGGTTTTTAGATGTACACTACCAGTCAAAAGTTTTAAAATACACACTGCAAAAAATTACTTTCTTGGTATTTTTGTCTTGTTTTCAGATGAAAATGAAGAAAATAAGTCTAGTTTTTAAACAAAAACATAAAATTTATGTGAATTTGTGCTTAAAACAATCAAAAACAATCTGCCGATAGGGGACACACAAAAAAACATTTTCAAGAAAAAAATTTCTTTATTTTTATCTTGTTTTCAGTAAAATATCTAAAAATTCTTAAATTAAGATGCTTTTTCTTGATGAGCAAAACGACCCAAGAAAATAAGTCTAGTTTTAAGACCGAAAATATCCAAGTGATTTTGTGCATAAAACAAGCAAACAAATCTGCCAATGGGGTAAGCAAATTTTTCTTGAATATTTCTTGAATTTAGTGTTTAAGAAAAATGTTCAAGATTTTTTTGCTTAGCCTATTGGCAGATTGTTTTGCTTGTATTATGCACAAAATAATTTAAATTTGATATTTTTGGTCTTAAAACTACACTTATATTCTTGTTGTTAATTTAATTTAATTTAATCTTAATTTAAGATTTTTTGATATTTTTACTGAAAACAAGACAAAAATACTAAGATTTTTTTTCTTGAAAATATTTTTTTGCATTGAAAAAAAAAACGATTACTTTTTTCTAAACACTTAATTCAAGAAAAATAAAAAAGATTTGTTTGCCTGTTTTAAACATAAATTCACTTATATTTGATTTTATTATTTTCTAAAGACATTTTGCTCATCTAAATACATCTTGATTTTAAGGGTTAGGGTTAGTTTTTTTTAATATATATTTTTATATATTTAGAATATTTATTTTGCAGTGCATGACCCAAATGTTAACAATAATCTTAAAAATCGTTTAATATAAAGGTGTATGGGTAAATCCTTGTAATTACTTTCATAGACAAAAATATATCTGTGCCAAAAAGATTAATTTCTGTTATTAGAAAACTATATTTTATTTAATAAAAAATGGGATTAAATTTTTTTTTAAATATTTTAAAATAAATGACTTAGACTGAATATTGAAGACAAAGCAGCCAATACGAGCCCAGATTAAATGTGAACTTCTTTAAAATTCTTTAAAATTCATCATATCAAGAGGTATTTACTTAAAACAAATCAAAATTTCTGCAAATGCAGTAAGAAAAATAAACTTAAATTAAGTTTATTGAAATAAGTTGAAACTGGAATTAAATGTATTTTTCTTATTGCACTTGCAGATATTTTGACTTGTTTTAGGGAAAAAAACTCTTTGTGTATTTAAAAAAACAAGACTTATTATCTTAAGCCACTTGTTTACCAAGTAAATGTATCTCAATTTAAGAATTTTCAGATATTTATGTTAGAAAACAAGAAAAACAAAACAAAAAACTAAGACATTTATTTTTTGCAGTGTAAGGTGAAACGTCAAGAAGCTTCTTGATAAAATGACGAGTACAGTTTTACAATTTTTTGGCAAATGGTGACTGCACTTTAGATGATAAAATATAACAGAGTTTTGATTGATTTTGAATGCTTTTAGTCACAACACTGTCTTGTTTTCTTAACAAATATCTAAAATTTCTTAAAGCAAGATGCATTTTCTTGATGGACAATATGACCAAAGAAAATATGTCTAGTTTTAAACAAAAAATATAAAATGTAAGTGAAATTTTAATATATTTTTTAATAAGTTATTTACTTTTTTCTTAAACATTTTTTCATGAAAACTTACTGCATTGGCAGATTATTATAATTTTTTTGCTGGTTTTAAACACAAATTCACTTCAATTAAACTAAAAATCTTTTTTACGGTCAACATATTTTCCACAGTGACATTTGTGTTATGCCATAGTTTGGATGAGTTTATAATTATTCTAATGTGGAAAAAATATAAATAAAGAACAGGTGAGTGTTTTAAAACGTTTATCCGGTAATGTAAATAGATGTTATACTTTAGATGTAGGCAGAAATCTTGCATTGCTACAGAAATCACACACATTTCTCTCTCCTCAGTTTATTGCGAGAACATTCGATTGATGGCACTGGATGGGCACCAACTCGCACATTACAGGTAATTCCTTTTGTCGCAGCACATCTTCGAAAAATAATATCTGTGCTCACAGGGTGAGAATTGTATTGAAATGGTAATTTTTTTTCTCTGTGTAGTGCTTAGGCTAACATATGAGAACATGTCCCGCAGATTATTTCAGCTGGAGGTGTTGTTGTGAAACACTGATGATAATTCATCAGGATAAGAAATGATCACAGTTATCCTATTAACAGGAGTGTCAGTTGTGTTAGTTGTAAATTTGCTGAAAGATAAGAAAAACAGAACATTTTTATTTTTATGTTGAGATCATCACATTTAATTATTGGCCATTGGGCACATATGTTTTGCTCTCTTTATCAGTGTCGTCCAGTACATTTGTATGCTATCTTAAAATTATTTTTCTAAAATTTCAAGTTTAGAGTTTGAAATCTCTTTGGTTGTCGATGATGCAAGATTTGGTATTGAAAAATATTGACATAATGAATTGTGGGTAACACGTAAGAAATAATTGACAACAGGCCATCGCTAAAACATTGCTCTGGTGGATATTTTATATATTTTTCAAAAATAATGCATACCTGTGGAATATTTCTTAACCAGTCAGAATAATGCATTCAACAGCCCTGTAGTATAATTCACAATAAAGCCCGGAGTATAGTTAGTTTTTTCGTGTTTGCAAACACACGTGCATGGTCGAATGCACAGCCTTTTAAAGTATAGTCATTCGTACGCATACACAAACATTCAATGCATGCGCATTGGGACAAAATTCTACATTCTCCTGTACCCGCATGCCCGACCTACCCGTACAAAGTATGCATGGTTACAAAACGCGTACATTGTGCGCATACTATTCTGATGATGTAATTTGCATCATGCGTACTGTACACGGACCCTCGCTTATGCGTAAAAATGGAACTATACTTCTAATTTAATGTTTTTAATGTTTTAAAAAGCACCTATTTCGTTGTTAAAAAACAACGTTATTTGTGTGTTTAGTATAAAATAATGTGTTTGTGTGGTTTCTGGTTTAAAAAACATTATTTTCCACATACCGTACAGTTTTTTTTGCTACAGACATCCCTGCCACAAATGCTGTGATTTGTTACAAAGCTCACCGATCTGAAAAGCTCTGTGTCCCTGATTGGCCAACTAATCTGTACGTTGTGATTGGCCTGAATACCTGACGTCAGCCGGAAATGTGACGCTTCTTACCATGTTTTGAAGATTTGCTCCCAGTGCAATACTGACAGGAGTTAATATCGCCTTTACTACCTTATGAGCCGTGTCCATCGTGTTCACGTCAACAGGCTCAGGAAGTAAACTGTTGCCTACAATTCTTGTGTTTGCTGTAGTCCCAGAAAAGAGATTTAGGTTGGAGAAGATAACTTGGGTCATCGTTTAATTTGGGATTTGTAACTTTTACATATTATTAACATGTACTAACACTCACTTGCACATTAAGGAATGTTAATTAGTAATTAGTGCTCTTTAAGGTTGTATTTTTTTACAACAAAATAAAAACACTACAGCATTTTTTTTTATCTTAGTTCATGTTCATTTTAGCAGTTACTAAACTAAAAGCATTTTTGTCCCACTATCATCTGATTGTGTAACAGCCGATGATCAGGGCAAACTTTATCAATAGGGGTGGAGAAACGCATCAGAACTCATGTGATTATTTTAAATTTGGGTCACAGCGAAAACAGAATTGCACTTTGCAGAAACTGCACTTTTATGATTACATGACATAATTTAAAAAGCCAAACTATTGGTTTCAGAAAATCGAATATCCCTATCTGCACAGATATTTTGTATAGGTGTAGTCATATTTTAGACATACAAAAAATGCTATGTAATATTATTTGCATAAATACGTACAATGTGTTAGTGTTTGAGTAAATGAATGTGTATTTTACTGTGTTTTATGTTTTTAGGATGTTGTATGGGGATTGAATTCACTCTTCACTGTAAGTATACATGTTGTTGTCTTAAAGGATTACTCAATTTTCTTAAAAAAAAAAAAAAAATCCTGATAATTTACTCACCCCCATTTCATCCAAAATGTCGATGTCTTTATTTGTTCAGTTGAGAAGAAATTACGTTTTTTTTAATTTTTTTTTTTTAAGAAAAACATTCCAGGATTTTTCTAGATTTAATAGACTTTTGGACCTCATTGTAAATATTGGACCTCAACAGTTTAAATGCAGTTTAAAATTCAAAAGAGCTCTTAACGGTCCCAAACTAGGCAAAAGGGTCTTATCTAGCAAAACAATTGTCATTTTCACAAATAAAATAAAAAATAAGTACTTCTAAACCAAAACTTCTCATCTTGCACTAGCCAGCGCGACCTCACGTTATGCGTCATCATGTAATGCGTCATCACGTCAAAAGACGTTACATATGCTAAACTACTGCCCCAATGTTTACAAGTGTGACGAAAGAGGACCGCTCCTAAGTTGTTGTATGAGGAATGATGCTTATTAATGTCTTTGTGTCAGTTTATTGTTTAAAATGGTCCTCAAATGTGCATTTCACATATGTAATGCGTGACCTTTGGACGTGCTTACGCAAGTATTTGAGGTCGCGTAGGTGCATCACACGGCTAGTGCAAGAAAGGAAGTTGTGGGTTAATAGTGCATATTTTTTATTTTTCTTGCCAAAAATGACAATCGTTTCGCTAGATAAGAACCTTGTGCCTCGGTTGTGATTGTTTAGAGCAATTGGAAGCAGCATTGAAACTGTGAACTGTTGGGGTCCAATATAGCCTATTAAATTGAAAAAATCCTGGAAAGTTTTTCTTAAAAAAAAACTTAATTTCTTCTCGACTGAACAAAGAAAGACATCTTGGATGAGTAAATTATTAGGATTTTTTTTAAGAGAGTGGAGTAATCCTTTAAAATATCTTAAATGTTTACATAGGATTGAACTTTAATATGAATGTTACCTTCACAGGATCTTCTTAACTTTGATGACCCACTGAATATAGATGCGGCAGAGCATCATTTGCGAGATAAGGTAGGCAATTATAGCAAATTTATCTATTTCTGTCTCTCTCTCTCTCTGTATGCATCTAAAATATTATAAAAAATAAAAGGTTCATCCAAACCAATCCAGCTTGTGCTTCTTTGTCATTTCAGGAGGACTTCAGGAACAAAGTTCAGGACTTCATCAAAAACTATGCAAGATGATGTCTCTGTTTGCCATGCAAACCTCTCTCACATGCATGCGACTCCGTGCGCATATATGCGCAGACCCTGTGCATCCTGACCGCAACAGAGACAAAATCTTAAACTTTTAAAATATAACCTGGGGAAGGAAGAAAGCTATTACAAGTAACGAATGAAGCAACAGATCCCTGATCAGGATTTGGGGGGAGGGAGGGGAGAACGTCAGGCTGATACTCTCGCCGGATCTTCTCGATCTGGGTTGCTTTTACTTCCTCCCCAAAAAGAAGCTATAAAGAAGTTCAAAGACGGTGATGATGAAAATGAGGTTGTGAATCTCGCTGATGTCGCCTCCGATGCTAGTGCCTCTGTGTTCTTGCCACATATAACTGGACGTACGATTTTAAGCCAATTTCTGCCGTGTGCTTCTTTAAACTTGAAATGTATTCGTTCGTGATGTCATAGAGATCCCAAAGTTCATTGGCTCATTCACGTCTGCTCGTTAACCAATGCTCAGTCTACACATAGCACTGATGTCCCGCAGAATGCGTTCCTCATCTGTGGATTTCCCAAGCCGTTTCTCAAACTCGGCACTCGTTTTTGTGAGTAGTTGGTATCACACGTGCACATGATCAAGGATTAGATTATCTGTGAGTGCCTGTGAATGACTAATGCATCTGTTTTAAAATAAGATCTGTGAGTCATTAAGGGGTGAATCACCCAAAAATATGCTCAGGTTTGAACCTGAATAATTTTGCATGAAGAAAGCGAGGCCAGTTTTAATATTTCCGCATTTGTGTTATTTTCATGACAGTTAAGTGCCCTACTAAATACTAACATAATGTGACGCATGTTTTACTTTTTAAGTTTTATGTTAATTGTGATTCTTATAACTTTTTGCTGTATTAGTTAGAGTGAACAAATATTATAATACGTAACATAAAAAACCCGCCATACATTTACAGGCGAAACAAAAATGGTACCTTGGTATATAAATACTTAAATGAATAATTTCATGTTGCAAATTTTCACCCATTTTATAGTAATAAAAACATTTATTCTTTTATGATAATAAACTTAGCTGTCATGAATATGCCACCAAAATGCAAAACGTTTTTCTTTATGCAAAATATCATTTCTGATTTGGTAGCATGCACTGGGCTACTCAACCGCTCAGCCACAAGCCGGTAATATTACTGAGGATTTATTTAATTTTATTTTTTCTCTTTAGAGGTGTATATCCATTTGTAAAGTATATTAAAGACAAATTCTACCACTATGTAAGGTTTTGGACTATTTGTATACGTGCCAAACTGGTAGCATTGGCTGCGTCTCGAAATCTAGTGAGCTAGACATTTTGGACAGTTTATTATACATTAATGTGAAACCAATTGGATGTTTTTTTGTTAAGACACCTAATGTGAAGCTCATAAATGCAAAAAATTATTTTCAAAAAAAAAAATTAATTTAAGATGATTTTTCTTGAAGAGCAAAACGACCCAAGAAAATAAGTCTAGTTTTTAGACCAAAAATATCAAATTTAAGTGATTTTGTGCATAAAACAAGCAAAAAATCTGCCAATGGGGTAAGAAAAAAAATCTTGAACATTTTTCTTAAACACTAACTTCAATAAAAATAGCTTACCCCATTGGCAGATATTTTTGCTTGTTTTATGCAAAAAATCACTTAAATTTTATATTTTTGGTCTAAAAACTAGACTTATTTTCTTGGGTCGTTTTGCTCTTCAAGAAAAATCTTCTTAATTTAATTTAACATTTTTTTTCTTGAAAATCATTTTTTGCAGTGTAACTAGTACATCCCATCAGGGGCGCCACTAGCAATTTTGGGCCCTATAAGAAGGTTGGGCTTTCTATCACACACATGTTACTACTAATGCTGGGTACACACCATAAAATAATTGGGCTAATTTTGGGCCCCCCTTCCAACAATCCTAGCTGTGTTCCGATTATCTTGATGGTTCTACAGATTATTTTATCAGACTTTCCCTTGGTGTGAGTTGTGTTAAAACCTGCTCGGAAGAACGTTTTAAAAATCTTATAAGATGTAAAAAATCTTTTGGTGTATACCCAGCATAATAAAAATGATCTTTGGGGGCCCCAATAGTCCGTGGGCACTTTAAATTGTCATACCCCCCACCCAGTGATGCCCCTGTATCCCATTGACCCTACACTGTAAAAAAAATTGATTCAACTAAAAAAAAAAAAATTATTGTATTAATTTGATTGTATGAAAGGCTTCCCAAGAGTGACACTTGTATCACCAAAATGCTGTCTAGGTAGGCAACTTGCCAAGTTTTACCATCTTAACACTAGATGGTGCCATTGTTTAAAAAAATCTTACTGCAATCTTTTGTCTATTTTAAATTACAAGTTGGAAGAATATAGATGTGTCCGGTACATTATGATATAGATTATGCATCTCCACTTTACAACAACTTTTTTATATAGTCATTTTCACATTACACATTGCTTTGTTAGTTTTATCAAGAGGAATGCATTACAACACCAGTGAGCTAGCCAAAAACTACAAGAACTCAAGACATTTTATACATAGTCTCTAAAGAAATACCATATCCATAAAAACATTATGTTACCATGTCCAATAAACCCTGTTAATGCAAGTTTGGTTACTTAAACAATGCAAAAGAGTTGCTAACATTTAAGTGCAATTAAATGTAAACTTCAGATGAATTCTCAAAGTATACGCTTGTAATTCCCCAACCTAATGTGTAAAGCAATAACGTATCTGTGTTTGTGGGCGTGGTTACCTTAATTAATTCACTCTTCTGCCCAATCACCACTAAAGTAGGAGGTGTCAAACCGATCAAGGCGCGCGCCCGGGCACGGAGACCGTAACTCGGTCCGGGATTCAGCGTAGAGTAATGACAGTCCCAACGCAGTCACATTTAGACAAGGACTAACTCTTGTTCACCTTTGTCATTTGATGTGCTGAAGCAATTTTACTTGCAGAAATAAACCTAAGAGCGCAACTTTAAACCATGCGTCCTACGTGAACGGTTGCGGACGTTTGACAGCTCGCCAAGGGGACAATCGCTTGGACATGTGAAGAAATGGATATTCAGCCTCTTCATCTGATCAAGATGCGATCTCACATCCTTATCTTCATCCTCACTGCTCTGCTCGTTCTCCAGTGCGCCTCGCAGTCAGGTGAGCGTCCAACTCCCGTGCGTAAAAGTGCCTATCCATCCGTCATAGCGCATTTACTGGATCAGTATGGTAATGCAATTTAATAAATGAACAATTTGAGTGCCTTAACCATGAAAAGTCGCAGGTTTGGTTAAGCAAGTTCTTCCCAAGTGTTCAAATGTCATCCATTCTTTCTTCATGCGCATTTTGTGGTGCTGCTGAATTTTTGTGTGCGCTGGGGGATCTTTATTCAAATGAAAGCTGTCAGTGTCATATGTATCAGGAAATATACGTTAGGAAACCTCGAGTGCTTTGCAAGAGCCCTGCGCATTTACAGTACGCACGCCTATACCCTTTACTACGCACATATTTAGGTATTTTTCTTTTAATAAACGAGCTGGTTTCTTGGCTGACTTTTTATTTGAAGAACGAATCTGCTGAATAAGTTGTATCTTTCCCTCTCCACACGATGGTGGCAGTCAACCGAGAAACCACTGAAGCGTGGAGCCGTGCGTTTTTATGCATAATTTTTATGCCTGCGAAAGCGCTCTGAACTTTTATGAATTAACGCATTATTTATTCATCTAATTATTTTTTTATGCTGTGATTGAGAGTTGCTGGGTGTGGTATATGGTATTATCAAGTTCCCATTCTTATTTCTAAAACACTTACGACTAACATTATTAATATTATTGCTATCCAAATATATTTTATTTATTAAGTGAAATGTTTTTATATGCCAGAAAAATCCTTATGTATTTCACATTTTCTTTCAATTGAATTAGCATAAATAAATTCCTTCAGTGGAGAAATGATATATCTTGAATATTAAGGAACTTTGGTGCCATAGATGCTCATAGATATTCAAAGGCATTTTCACACTCTTGCCAGTGATCTGGTTAACACCTAGAGCTAATGATGTTGGATGCTCCATTGGCGTTCCCTCCTCAAGGTTACTGCACCTGCAAAATTTCACACATGGAATATTTATAAGCTCATTTATGTGCTTGTTCAAAACAGTCTGATCTGTGCAGAATATATTGAAGAATTGCTGTGCCATCATGTTGTTTTAGTTTATTTAAAAGAAAAAATATATATGAGATTGAAAATTTTGGATGCAATATTGTTTTTACATCATTCTTTCACCGTTTTGCCTCCTGCGCCTTTGAGGAAATTCGATTTCCTTACTTGTCCTTTAAATGCTTCTCATTTATGCATGGGCTCATACCTCTGTTGAGAACCATATGGCAGCGCTTTTGACCCGGGCTTCCATCTGACATTTAAGTTTGATAGAAAATTACTGCTGGTCGACCTGAGAATATGATCAAATTATGAATCATCTTCAAGCCATATTAAGTTTGGTTGGGGAGTTCTTGCGAGCTGTGGGAACTGAGATTTCTTGTTAATTAATCTCGTCACTGCTTGTATGTCTGGATGTGAACTTCTTATAAAACTTTCTTGCTTGGCAGAATATTCCAGATTTAGGATATTAAACAAGGAAATTTAATTTACAGGAGTAAGCCATTGGTTTTTATTGATCATGTGACAGCGCTGCCTACTATTATATCACAGGTGTTAGACTGTAAAATAATTTTGTGAATAAGATTTCAAGTGGGCTCCCAAGTTAATTCAATTTAAAAATATTTGTTAACTCAAAAAAAGTTGTTGTCTCAACTAATATTTTTAAGTTGAATTACCTCAAAATATTAAGGCAACCAGGTAACTTTTTTTAACTTGAACCAACTTTTAGAAGTTGTCTCTGAGGATCATGAACCTGTGAAGGAAAAGTTTATTTCTTTACTAGTAGGTTCACCCCAGTTTTTCTCTCTGTAAATTAGTTTCTCTTAAAAGGCAGAACAGACACTTGTGTTTGTTTATTGCAATAAGAACATATCACAGTGTTGATATATACGCTATATTGTATTTTTGCAGAACTAATGCACTCATTTGTCACACATTTGATCATATGCATTAAGATGTTTCATACAGTTACTCCTGCTTTTGCATTTTAAGTGGTGATAAAATATACCAGCGTAGCATAAAAAAGCAGCGTATGTTGAGATCATATTAAATCTGTCGCACGGTATTGATTACCATAGGTGGTAATTTCGATTTATGTCAGAGTTTGTAGAAGCAAGCTAAAATCATGTTAATAGTAATTCACATAAATGTAAGCAAATTTATCAGATGATTTTATTCTCGAAGTGACTTACAGTGCAAACAATCTATACATATAATCAGTATGTGTGTTCTTTAGGGATCGAACCTATGATCTTTGCACCGCTAACACAATGCTTTACCAACTGAGCTACAGGAACCTTCCCAGACAGCAGCCAACTCTGGGCCGGATCTGCACCGGAGCTGAAGACTTGGGCGTGAATCCGGTATGGATCCGGCCCAATGCTTGTACGCTGAGGCATCATTAAAGCAAATGAGGACACAAGAAATAGAGAAATGCATGCACATTGGCTTCTCTTCTAAATGTTAATGCTAAATAGTTGAAAAAGTTTAATTGCAAAGGAATGCAAACAGAAGGGTTTTCAAAAGTGTTTTGGACCCAACTGTACATGTTTATTATAATAAAGCTACACTGTAAAGCTATTTGTTGGTTCATCTTAAAAAAGTAATTTTACGGGGTTGCCTTAAAATGCTGAGTTAATTCAAATTAAAAATATTGGTTAACTCTAAAAAGTTGTGTAACACTGCCAATTTTATTTTTAAGTTGAATTAACTATAAATTTAAAGGCAACCAAGTAACTTTTTTTGAGTAATTTGTCTCTGAGGCTCATGATGTGAACCTGGGAGGGAAATGATGTTATGTCACAAATAAAAGAGCTACCTTTCCAGACAGCAGCCGACTCTGGGCCAGATCTGCACCGGATCCGCACCGGAGCTGCTCACTTTGTCACAAGTATGGTATGGATCCGGCCCGGAGTCGTCTCTTGTCTGGGTTGCATTTGGCAGATCTTTTTATCAAAAGTGACTTACAGTGCATTCAATGGGATTTGAATCCCATGACCTTGCAGTGTAGGATTTTGTTTTATTCAACTATTAGGTTAGTAAGTTGGGCTATCACACTAGTCTCATGGTACATTTTGCCACCATTCCTAGCAGTGTCAGTTGCCCTATAGACTTCCACTGTAAGTGTCTTCCACTAAAACACAATTTTTGTTTGAGTTATTTTTAAATGTACAGTTTCTATGTGAAACTCAGAACCTTATAATGAACAACAAGAATTGACTAGAAGTGTTTGCTATGTCCACATTTATAGATAACATCAGCTCTCTTTTCATCAGTTATTGACCGTGATGCCATGTTGGCTCTTAGCCCATGTGTGCAAAACAGTGCGAAAAGTTTCAATAGGGTTCCTGCTGAGCTCAGACTCTCAAAGCTTTTATTTAAACATCCTAATTTTCCCCACTCCCGCTTACGAACGACATCTTCAACTTCCCAATTCTCATGCAAGAGGTAAACTGATAAATGTTGTTGTAATCCTCCATGTCATTTTTTTTTAAAGCAGCAAAAAAGGTGAAGGAAAGCTGAGAGGGTTGTCTTTTCCTTGGCTGTAGGGTCTGTTTCTCTTCCACTTGTAATTCCTCTCAGAAAACAAATGCCCGCGGGCGCTTTCTGTAGGGCAGGGTTGCCAAATACCCATCCCCTTCCTCTCCTCCCCAAGTCTTTCAGGCTTCTTTTCACCCGCCCTCACGTTTTCTCTGTTGCCTGGCTCTGTGCCCTCACATTCAGCTGTAATTCAAGTTTACTCTTCATCCTGTGTGTGTGTGTGTGCATTTCTTATTGCAAATTTCAAGACTGTTGGTTCACGTGTTAGCAGTCTTGTGTCAAATATCAAATAAGCAACTGGAAAGCGTGCAATAACTTAAGTAAAATAAGTTAAAGTTTACATTAAAGGAATAGTTCACCAAAAAATGAATCAAACCAAACACAATCAAAGTAATATTAAATAATACCCTGGCTCTTTTCAGCTTTATAATGGCATTGGATAGTGTCCCATCCATCAAAAACATATACATACAATTATTCTTATACAAAGTGATGAGTTTCTGTAAGAAAACTGGTCGTACGCATTTTCACGATAGTTGAGGTCAGGTGGAAGCTGACCGTTGGTTCAACGTTACAAAAACCCATCGCTTCACCTTAGAAGACTTTATGGATAACAGTAATACCTTTATGGATTAGTTTTTGATGATGTTTTTTGGAGTTTTTAAAATGGGGCACTATCCAATGCCATTATAAAGCTGAGAAAATTGTTTGTCTGTTTTTGTCTAATAGCCATTATGATGCTCATCCAAGGAACGAACATGTCCGATATGTCTAAATCCAAAGTTTTTCTTAAAAGAGGAAAGACAAAATTTTGATTATGTGTGTTAGTTTGGCCTTGGTTCGGTCTGCTGTTCAGGTGAGTTTTTCACCCTGCAACCTCATCACTAATGTTACTCTGATCTTGGCGTGCTGTTTCTTTAAAACAGTCAGACCCTCACATACAACCTTAGCTGACATATCTTCATCTTTCAGTATGAGTAATAAATGTCTCTAATTCAAGATGAGTGTGACCTTAATCTAAAGCGACAGCGACTTAGAAAAGAAAAATTTAGTGAGACAAAGGCAGACGTTGCTAATTTTGTTTTGATAAGCACGCAATTGCGGTGAGAGTGCATTGGTTATATAGATAATTAATAGGCTGAAATTGTCAATTAAAAGTTTACGAAGCGCTTGTCGTACAATGTCTGACATTGTTTGTGCAGTTGTTAATAGCTAATTATCGTAATTCAGGATCTAAGGATATGCTAAAGGGATAGTTCACCGAAAAATTTACATTTACAAACCCTAAAGTTGTTAAACTTGTGTACATTTCTTTGTTCTACTGAACACAAATGAAGATATTTTGAAAATGTTAATATCAGATCTGGGGCACCATTACTTTCCTACTATGGAAGTCAATGGTGCCCCAGATCTGCTTTGTTATTTTTCAAAATATCTCTCTTTGTGTTCACTAGAACAAAGTCATTTATACACAAAGTCAGTTTCTAACAACTTGATAGTGAGTAAATGATGACAGAATTTAAACTTTTCGTGAACTATCGCTTTAAAAAAAGGGCTGGGGATTTTTTACAATTGGTTGTTTGTGGTTTGTGCATGAGCTATAACCTTGACTTTAAGCCATAGGTTGCATTCCAAATGGTGCACTTCATGTGGCATCGCTTGTCCTTTTAGTCCACAAGACCGTAGGGTGTCCCATTGGTGATTTTAAAAGGGTGGTCAGGGTCGCTTCTTTTTACGGTCGATATGCACACTTTTTCTGAGAAGCTCGCAGACATTCATGAAAGTGCAAGGTGCCAATTGGGACAGGGCCATAGTTGCATTTTTTTATGGTTTAGCTTGCTAACTACTAACGTGCATGTTGCATTATGTATGTTAGCGTGTTAAATCCCAGTGTGCCGAGTAAACATCAATCATACAAAATAATAGAATTCATACAATGCTCATTAAAAATATATGATCAAATTGTCCTTCTAGCAAGTCTTTCTATTATTCTGCATCCTTCAAGAGCGCATCTGAAGGTAACCAGGATGTTTTATGTAATCCTTTGAGGTTGACGAAGGTCAAAAACAGCCGCGGGAGACGTTACAGCACCGGGAAAACATCGCTAGCATGACATTTTCATTGTGATGATGGGTTGAAAATGCATATTTCACCGAAAATCAAACACACACACACACACATTGCTGATGGAATCAAATGTTTGTCACCGCTATATTGTGGCTTTCCAAGTTGTCTGGGCTCATGCATTCCTCAAGCGAGGATCCTAAATAAAGACCTTATGTCGCCTGCCTCAAACTTTCAAAAGAGAATCAAAAGAGAAAAGCTTTTTATTATAGCATCTGTCCATAGGTGCGTTCAGACTGTTGGCTGAAACCCATCATCAAGTCACAGCTGGGTGACAGCCGTTCCAACATCTCACGTACAGACGAGATTTGTTCCTTCACTTCTGTCCGGCGTCAGTCTGAACCCATTTTCAGGATTGAAACACGTGCTGTCTTTTCCCTCTAGGGACTCCATCAGGAACTTAACCACTTAGTTTTGCATTTAGCAGTAGTGTCTATAACAAATGCTTTTGAAATGCATGTGAGGTATCATGAATGCTTTAATCCAAAGTGACTTAATGCATTTAATCTGTATTTTATTAGTTTGTGTTCCCTGGGATTTGAACCCATGACTTTTGAGATGCTAACACAATGGTGTATCAACTGAGCTATGGGAATAGAATAACAAGAAGATTGTTTGTCTATGTATATCAGGGAAACAAAGCAAATGCAGAATAAAATATATTAATGGGTATTTCGTTTGTGAAAAGAGATCATTTGAAATATGCAGATTATAGCTCCATAAAGAAACAGATTTTCTTTATAAAGCTATAATCTGCACATTTAAAATGATAGAGGCACCTATATGCATTACATCTGTATGTCTACCTGTCCAATCATAGCTTAATGTAAGGAGGCCCATATAAGTATTACACCTGTCTGTCTGTCTGTCTGACTGTCTGTCTTGACCGTCCATCCATCTATGTATCTGCATGTGTGTATGTATACCTGTCGTATCATTGATTAATGTACAGAGACACCTATAAGGATTACACCTGTCTGTCTGGCCATCTGTCTTGACCATCCATCCATCCGTCCAGCTGTTCATCCATCTTTGTATCAGTATGTCTTTCTGTCTGTATGTCTACCTGTCCATTCAAAGCTTAATGTACAGAAGTATTAAACCTTGTCCGTCCGTCTGCCTGCATGTCTGTCTGTCTGTCTGTCTGTCTGTCTGTCTGGCCGTCTGTCTTGATCATTCATCCATCTATGTATCTGTCTGTTTCTGTTTGTGTATCTGTCCAATCATAGCTCAATGTACAGAGAGGCACCTATAAGTATTACTTGTCTGTCTGTCTGTCTGTCTGACTGTCTGTCTTGACTGTCCATCCATCTATGTACCCGTCTGGCTGTATGTCTATCTGTCCAATTATAGCTTAATGTACAGAGACACTTATAAGTAGTACACTTTTCTGTCTGTCTGTCTGTCTGTCTGACCGTTTGTCTGTCTGTCTGATCGTCCGTCTGTCTATCTGTCTGTTTGACAGTCCATCATCCATGTTATCCGTCTGTCTGTATGTCTACTTGTCCAATCATAGCTTAATGTACAGAGGCACCTTTCTGTCCGTCCGTCTGTCTGTCTGTCTGTCTGACTGTCTGTCTTGATCGTCCATCCATCTATGTATCTGTATGTCTACCTGTCCTATCATAGCTTAATGTACAGAGGCACCTATAAGTATAACAACTTTCTGTTCGTCTCTCTGCCTGCCTGCATGTCTGTCTGTCTGTCTGTCTGTCTGACCGTCTGTCTTGATCGTCCATCCATCTATGTATCTGTCTGTTTCTGTATGTGTATCTGTCCAATCATAGCTCAATGTACAGAGAGGCACCTATAAGTATTACACTTGTCTGTCTGTCTGTCTATCTGTCTGCCTGTCTGTTTGACCATCTGTCTGTCTGATCGTCTGTCTATCTGTCTGTTTGACTGTCCATCCATGTATCTGTCTGTCTGTATGTCCACTTGTCCAATCATAGCTTAATGTACAGAGACATCTTTCTGTCCGTCTGTCTGTCTGACTGTCTGTCTTGATCGTCCATCCATCTATGTATCTGTATGTCTACCTGTCTTATTATAGCTTAATGTACAGAGACACCTATAAGTGTAACAACTTTCTGTCCATCTGCCTGCCTGCATGTCTGTCTGTCTGACCGTCTGTCCCAACCATCTGTCCATTCATCTTTGTATCATTATGTCTGTCTGTCTGTATGTCTACCTGTCCAATCATAGCTTAATGTACAGAGGCACCTATAAGTATTACACCTTTCTGTCCGTCCATCTGTCTGTCTGTCTGCCGGTATGTCTGTCTGTCTGACTGTCTGTCTTGATCGTCCATCCATCTATGTATCTGTATGTCTACCTGTCTTATTACAGCTTAATGTACAGAGACACTACAGAGTACTGAGTATTACACTTGTCTGTCTGTCTATTTGTCTGCCTGTCTGTCTGACCGTCTGTCTGTCTGTCTGACCGTCTGTCTTGACCATCCATCCAACTATGTACCTGTCTGTCTGTATGTCTACCTGTCCAATCATAGCTTAATGTACAGAGACACTTATAAGTAGTACACTTTTCTGTCTGTCTGTCTGACCGTTTGTCTGTCTGTCTGTTTGACCGTCTGTCTTTCTGATTGTCTGTCTATCTGTCTGATCGTCTGTCTATCTGTCTGTTTGACCATCCATCCATATATCTGTCTGTCTGTATGTCCACTTGTCCAATCATAGCTTAATGTACAGAGACACTTATAAGTATTACACTTTTCTGTCTGTCTATCTGACCGTTTGTCTGTCTGTTTGACCATCTGTCTGTCTGATTTTCTGTCTGTCAGTCTGTTTGACCGTCCATCCATGTAGCTGTCTGTCTGTATGTCTACTTCACATGTCCAATCATAGCTTAATGTACAGAGGTATTACACTTTAAGTATTACAATTTTCTGTTCGTCTGTCCGTCTGATCGTCTCTCTCTCTGTCTGTCTGTTTGACCGTCCATCCATATATGTATTTGTCTGTGTGTCTATGTCTACTTGTTCAATTATAGCTTAATGTACAGAGGCACCTATAAGTATTACACTTTTCTGTCCGTCTGTCTGTCTGACCATCTGTCTGTTTTTTGACCGTCTGTCTTGATCGTCCATCCATCAATGTATCTGTTTGTCTGTATGCCTACCTGTCCAATCATAGCTTAATGTACATAAGCACCTATAAGTATAACACTTGTCTGTCTGTCTGTCTGTCTGTCTTGACCGTCTGTCTGTCTGACCATCTGTCTGTCTGTCTGCCTGTCTGTCTGTCTTGACCGTCTGTCTGTCTGACCATCTGTCTGTTTTTTGACCGTCTGTCTTGATCGTCCATCCATCAATGTATCTGTTTGTCTGTATGCCTACCTGTCCAATCATAGCTTAATGTACATAAGCACCTATAAGTATAACACTTGTCTGTCTGTCTGTCTGTCTGTCTGTCTGTCTTGACCGTCTGTCTGTCTGACCATCTGTCTGTCTGCCTGCCTGTCTGTCTGTCTGTCTGTCTGTCTGTCTGTCTGTCTGTCTTGACCGTCTGTCTGTCTGACCATCTATCTGTCTGTCTGCCTGTCTGTCTGTCTGACCATCTGTCTGTTTTATTGAAAGTCTTGATCGTCCATCCATCTATGTATTTGTCTGTCTGTATGTCCAATCATAGCTTAATGTACAGAGGCCCATATAAGTATTACACTTTTCTGTGTGTTTGTCTGACTGTCTGTCTTGATTGTAAATCCATCTTTGTATCAGTCTGTCTATCTGTCTGTATGACCGGTTGTCTTGACTGTCCATCCATGTATCTTTCTGTTTGTCTGTCTACTGTATCAGTTCACTGATTGTCAGTCTATTTGGCCGTATCTCAATATGCGTTCTTGTCTGTACTTAAGTTCGCATCAAGCCCAAGTTCACATAAAATCCCCGGATGTGTTCTTGATCCGCCCATTTTATCGAGGATGCATCAGAGGAGACTTATGTGGACTTATGACAGCGAAGTTTCCCAGAATGCATTTCGCGTCAGGAGTTCGTTCTTCAGAGTCTGAACTTGCAAGTTCGAACTACGAAGGACACAAGTCCGAGTTTGGTGTACTTGGTATTGAGAAATGGCTGTCCATCTGCCCCTCCATCCATCCATTCCTCCAACATCTATCTATCTTTCTGTCTGTCTGCAGTATCTATCATTGCACTGGTTAACACTCTGTTTGTCTGTCTGTTTATCCATCCATTTAAATTGTCTATCTGGCCGCTTTTCTACAGTGGGCTCTTGTAGGTCAGTAAGTCACCACCATAGTGAGAACATAGTAACTTGCACAGACATTGTACAGCACCACATTTTCTACAATAATCCTACAAAGTAGTTATAAGTTACATAGCATTGAAAAATGTTGGTGTCTGTATGCTGTCTGGCTCTCTGAGAGAGAGAGAGAGAGAGAGAGAGAGAGAGAGAGAGAGAGAGAGAGAGAAACACACACACACAGCACGTCCTCAGAGACAAGGTGATTAATTGGTCTGACTTGGGTTTGTGAGAGTTGCAATGGTGCCACTGTACTCAAGGGAAAGTGACCAGTGTACTGTCAACTCAACCACACAGACACCATATTCCCTGTCTCCTGGACCTGACAGCTAAAATTAGTCTTTTCGCTTTCTCTATCTCACTTTCTCCTCTAGTAACCCATCCGCCATTGTTTCACCTCGCCCTGAGGGATAGTTTTTCATCCCGTCATGACTTATGAAAGTAAGATCAAGGGGACTCGGTTTAAAGTGCAGATATGATAGCGTAGAGGGTTTAGGATGTAATATTTACACCTTCTGTTTTTACTACTTGACCATAGACTAAAAAATTACGTAGTGTCCGTGACGTCACCCATAGGTCTTCTGTGAAGAGCTTTTTTGATTGGTGGAGCCTAACCGTCGCCATCTTGGCCGCGTGTCACTGCACATCTCTTGCGGATAATCGAAAATGGGTAAAGAGGCGGGACGTGGGTGAAGCTGAGGTGGCTCAAGTGGCCACACCCTTAACTCTTTCCCCGCCTTTTACAAGTTATCTTGTCAATTAGGAGAAAAAAAGTGCATAAAAAAGTTTTTATGTTAATCTGCAATACTGCGATTATCCACTAGATGGCCACAGCTCCACAGGGTTCCCACGGGTCCTTGAAATCCTTGAAAGTTTGTGAATCTGGGGGAAAAATATTCAAGGCCCTGGGAAGTTATTGAAAATATACATACATAGATACAGGTCATTGAAAGTGCTTGAATCTATTTTATGCAAGAAGTTTTCTGAAAAAAAAAATTCATATAATTCTCTGTGTAGTGTAGGATAATACCATACAAATTCTAGACTTTTTAAGCACACGTGCTAAACTGTTCGCTTTACATGCGAATGTTGATTCATACCAAAATGCTTTTTTGCATAGTTGTGTTTACAAATGAAAACGTGTCGGGCTACGTATGTAACTGTTGTTCCCTGAGAAGTATGGCAAGGGAGACGCAGCGTCTCGTTCCCTACGAGACGCTGCGTCTCGTTCCCTACGAGACGCTGCGTCTCGTTCCCTACGAGACGCTGCGTCTCGTTCCCTACGAGACGCTGCGTCTCCCTTGCCATACTTCCTGTGTCCCTGTAACGTCGTCTTTGGCAATATTTCAGATAGCGATATACTTCCTGGCTCCCGCGTCACCCTGTCTTTTGAGGCGTTCCCAAAGTGTCACCGCAGTGACACAGCGCGAGTTCCCTTGAAAGAGTACTGTAACACAATGTATCCTTGGTCTCACTTGAAATGTGACTGTTATTTTTTGAGGTGCATTGTAACACATGCACTATACAACAACATTTGTAAAAGCGTCCTTGAAGTTGAGGAATATTCTGGTATTATTCGTCTTTTCTTGTCTTCTCTACGTGAAATATTGTAATTCTGTGTGCGTGCTGTGCATAACAGAATGCCGATTGCTTAGGGTGCAAAAAAGCAGGGAAAAAATACACAATAACAAGCAGCTTCAGAGGAATTTGCCTAATTAGTTAGGTGAATTAGCCGCAGAACAAAACAGAATAAGGAGAGAGTCTTATGTGGCGTGACAGTTCCCGCTCGTGGCAAAGCGCGGGCTCATTATAGTCGGTATTAACAATATGCTGCTTATCTGGCGGATTGCTCATTTTGACCGGCCGGATTTTTCCTGTTTTATGAAAGCGTCAAAGCCCAGCTGGATTCATACCGCCGCACCGTGTATCTCTGTATCGCAGATGGTTCAGGCCAGGCGGATGAAAACTGTACTGATAAGTAAACACAAATAGTTGCAGGCACATCAAACGCACTCACCAATGCTGACTTTTTAAATACGTAGGCAAACACACACAGGAGGCCTGTGAATTATAGCTTAATTAAGAATGTAATTAAATTCTCTGTTGGATTGTAGATGCCGCTGTGACCCAGCTGATTCACTGGGTTTCTTGCAAACTCTCTCACACACACCTATTTATGTATAGCTATAAATGGGGACATGCCATACATTTTTATTGTTTTATAGAAACAAAATACTTTTTTTCTTATTGAGGATGTGCATGAATGTTTACAAAAGGTTTTTTGCTTCTTCTCAAAAGTATACCCACGAAAACTGTAAAAAAAAAATCCTTGTTAAACTTACATTTTTAAGTTTAATCAACATTCATTTACAATTAAACTTTTTTTACAAGAGAGGAGTTGCTATAAATTATAAAAATAAAGTTAAAATAATTTAAGTTCGGGTCAGGGCTGTTTTGGTGGCAAAAGGGGGGCAAACACAATATTTAGAAGGTGGTCATAATGTCATGGCTGAACGGTGTATATATGCAGAAATGTGCATGCCACCATTAGATTTGTTGTTTTTGCAATTGTATAATGATCATATATAATTTTTTATAAAGTCTCTTTATTAGACTACAACTAGAAAATACAGGAAATGTGTATGTAGTATTAAAAACAGTATAAAAGTATAAGTGTCAAGTATTTAGTGTAATCGCACTTTTACCTGAGCAATAGCACGAAAACTGCAAGATCTTTTAAACCTAAATTAAATTAAATCCTAATTTCTAATTCTAATCAAATTACTTCTCCTCAAAAAAGCTCAAGATGTGTTTCGTGTCAAGAGAGGTCACACTAAATACTGACTGATGCCTGAAAAAGCAATTTAGTTCTGAAAATTTTGTTTTGTTTTTAACTTTGTGTACAAATTTCTTATATTTTCTGTTTGCATCTTAATAAAAATAATAAAAAATAAATATGGATGTATATTAAAACTTTGCTAAAACAAGATATATATATATATATATTTTTTTTCAGCTATATAAGACACTTTTTACAGAATGTATTACATTGCTATGGCCTATAACATGATGATGATTCATGACAATGGGTGTCTTATTATTAAAATAATTAAAAATAAAACCATTTGAAAAAAATAATGACTTTGGAGACCAAATCTACCAGGAATTATATAATAACCCACAAAAGGTTAATCCATGTTAACATATCTGGGTCATTGCAGAGTAAAAAAAAAGAAAAAATAAATCATACAAAACATACATTTATATATAATAATAGTTTCCATACCAAATTCATATTACCATGTGAGAAAAAAATATAATTTCTGTAGTGCAATAAACTTTATGTATTAATGAATACATTAAATTAGGGTTAATAATTAATAAATTGTAGTTTATAAATCAAAGCCTAAAAAGGTGACATATCATTAAAATCTGATTTTTCCATGTTTAACAAGTGCTTCTATCAACCCAGAAAATGTGAAATAAATCAACCCAGTAATTTAGTTTTGGTAAACCATTCTCTGCAATCATGCGAAAAAAATAGGTAATTGAAATTTAGCTCCCCTTGTGATGTCAGAAGGTGATAATACCGCCCCTTAATCCGCACTATCCAACCATGGCACTGCTATTTAGTGTAGAGATCAGCTCATTTGCATTTTAAAGGACACACCCAAAAACGCAAATTTCTACGAAGTGGCAATTTAAACATGTTATAATAAATTATCTATATGGTATTTTAAGCTAAAATTTCAGATACAAACTCCGGGGACACCAAAGACTTATTTGAAATCTTAAAAAGGTCCTTTAATAAATATTTAGGCTTAATAAAAATATTATATAAATTACAGTTAATTATGAGACAAATGAGCAAAATAATGTCGCAATGCAAAAAAACTTCCTTTGCTTTATGTAAAAAACATCATTTCTATTACCTAGACACGTTTTTGTTCATTTTACTGCAAATGTAAAAAGTATGACTGGTATAATTAAAATCTATCAGACACTTAACATTAATGTGATTAATGAAGCTGGAGGTTGTCTAGCGTGATGGGACATTAAGCTGTTTAGAGACCTTCCATCGTCAAGCTCGACTGCTCGGTCTGTCCTAGCGTCTTACAGCAGAATTTTCTCTGTTAAAGTGTATAGATGGATTGTACTTGATTTCTGCCCTGCCCGGCTTTATGAATGACCTGGAGGAGATACTGTATAGAGGCATTACTGGGGTTATCCCAGCATTCCCGGTTAGATGTTGTTTTTTTTCCAGGGACAAGTTCTGAATCCCGAATATCTTAAAGCATCATTGATCTTTACTTTTAATTTGGTTCCTAGCATGAAGCAGTAAGTCCATCAAAGATGCACTGATTTAACACAGCATGAGACAAACAAGCTGATAGCAGCCCTTTTATACTTTATTTATTAATGTGCACCGCACCAGACTTGATTCAGCTACCACACTTGCTCAGCATCCAATTCTTGCTTTAATGTTTATTGCCTTTGATTTTTTTGCATTTACATAAATGCATTTAGCTTTCATCCAAAACGACTCGCAGTGCTTTTGAGGTATACTGTTTAACCGTCCATGCATTTCCTGGGAATTAAACCTACAACCAACGGCTAAAGCTGGGAAATGATTTTCTATTACTGCCGCTTTATGACTGGTGACACAAACACGTATGAGTCTTATAAGTCTCACACAAGCGTGCTGCACAAGCCCTAAAAAGTGAAGCCAAAACGTCTAGATCGTCCCCCAGTGACTGGTCCCAGTAAAGCCCGCCTCCACATGTTATTCAATGGGAATTGAGACCAACTAAAAAAATTTTTACACTTCAAATAACACTTTTACTTTTACACTTTTTTCTGAAGCTGGTTTCTGCCATTTACTGTAGTTTGGTGGTGTCACGTCATGATTGACAGCTGTGATATTGTGTGAAATGCGCATTCTGCGAGAGCGAGGGCGGGGTCTTGTTTTTGCGGCTTTACTTCCTGCTCACTACTGCGCAGGACTGGTCCCGAAATCGCTACTGCGCAGACTCAAGACCCAAGATGTCAGTGCCATATCAGGACACTGGCGGCTTCACTTTTTACCAATGGAAGAGAGCGAACAGGCGTCGTCCATCTTTTTTTACAGTCTATGGTCTCACATCATTAGTCAGGAGTGCGCAGTTATCACATTTTTACCAAAATTGACTTGGGTGCGTTTTCCTCTGTGTACCTTTACCTGCATTGCCATTAAAGATTTGCGTAAAACTTTAGCACTATTTTCTAAATGTCAACAAAAATCTATGACGAAATGACTGCGTTTTCATTAAAGGTGACATAGAATGATTGAACGGGGTATTTATCCTTGTTCTGTGATGTGATATGTAGACAAAATTTTTTGTTTGGGTCTGTAATGCCTTAGAAGCTTCCTAAAAACCTCTCTCAGATAGCTCTATTAGGGTGGGGGATTTTAAACAAGTGGTTTTGCACCTATTTGGCTCCCCCTACTGGTTTAACTTGCAATCTCATTACTGATTGGCTGACTTTGCTGCCACTCAAAAAATGTAGCCAATTATTTTAAAATGGAGGGGCAGGGAGATGCCTGTGATGTCATAAGCATCAGTTTTTCAGATGGGGCCGTTTTCTGGCTGACATTTCTAAAAGAGGAATTTCTATGAGACTGAGATGTTTAGCATGTTTAGCACTTTTTGTATGTTCGTGAATGCGGGTAGACTACCATTATTCAACAAAGACGAGGTAAAAATGTTTTTTCATTCTCTGTCCCCTTTAACCGATTTCATGTGACAAAAACAAAATCTTATTGTCTCGCGTTAAGTTATTACAAAAACCATGGGGACGCGTCTGATCGCGACTTTGACTTTGTATGTAATCTACTCACGCAAATCGTTGAACTCGCATCTGGTGTAAACCCACAGTTAAGTATACAGAGCAGTCAACTCCTGTATCGCTCTCGTGATATTTTTACGTCACGCACTTGCCGGTTTTTGTGATGCCACATGAAATAGACCACACATCTTCTGTCTTGTCTTCCAAACAAACATAGCGCGCCATATTTAAAGAACGATCATGCGACTTTTACGCACGTCAAGTGACCTGTAAATGCAAAAAAATTTTATGTTTTCTTTGTAGTTTTGCGTTTATATATTTTTTTGAATTGCCTAAAAAACCACCTCAAGCATAATAGCTTTTTTGCGTTGTTTCAATTGGGCGCGTTTTTAATTTGCGCAATTTGAAACGTAAAGGAAACTAGGGCTGGGCAAAAAATTTGATTTTTAGATTAATCGTTTTTTTTTTTTAAAACGTGGTTGATTCAGAATCGATTCTCAAAAAGCAGAACCGATTTTTTTCCATATTTTTTTCTGCAAACATCGAGCGTAAGATTAACGTTAATCAAATTACTAGTACTAGATGTCACCCTTTTTTTGCCTTGCGCGATGTTACCAAGGAGCGAGAGGCGAGCCTGTCATTTATTCATTTAGTGCTTAAAATGCGGTTTCAGGTGCTTTATCGACGTTGATGCCACCTTTGCCCAAAAAGTAAGAGGTATGGAAGCATTTTAGATTTTCGCAAGCAAGACGACAACGATAGTGTTGCGGCTTTTACTTTCTTTTTACTTTCTAATTACCCACTTGTAAACTTATGTTCACTGTTCTTTTTTATTAATTTAGTATTTGTATTAAATCTATTTTCATTGAGTTGAATCCAGAATCGAGTATAAAAACCGACCCGAGAACCGGAATCGGAAATCGAAATCGAATCGATCTGATAGCTTGTGAATCGAAATTGAATCGATCTGGAACATCTGAATCGACACCCAGCCCTAATGGAAACGCAGTTATTAAGAAGTTCTTGGTGTAAGCAGGAAAAATAGATATAAATATATATTGTGCATAGAAAGTACATCAAATACTTGCCAATACAAAAAAACATTGCAGGTGACTTACCTTAATTCGACCAGGTGAAAAAAGTTAGGCTTCAAATGAGTCTTAATTGGTTTGTTGGTCAAAGTACAGAGATGCTGATAACCAATTAGCTTGTAATAGTGAAGGCCCAGTAAACTTTACATTAATTTGGCTTAATTGGAAAGTTTGCACATCCAGAAGAGAGTTATTGATTGTGTACAGACCTGGAGGGAGATTTTCTCATTACTACCACTACAACAGTGGAAGCTATTTTTGCTTAAAAGTCTTGTTTTACAGTAGGAACATCATCTTAACTGCATATAAAGTAATGCCATATTATATATTATATACGTAATAATTATAAGGATATGCAAAGCTTGCTCTACATTTACATTATTGAGTCTTTCTTTGGAAAGCTCGGATTTACTTCAGCAAGTCATACTGAAGAGAATACCCATAATGCATTACTGTAACTTACAGTAACAGTTGACAGCTAAATAGTTTATCATATATCCTAGTGTGCAGTTGTATAAGACATTTGTTTAGAATAATGTTTCATTCTGTGCCATGAGCGTCTAGTTGAGTGTGCACTTCGCTTTTAATCAAACCTCATGTATACGCCTTTACATTGCCTGCTATAAAGCTTTTATTCTATAGTTTACAGGCAAAATGATGCTTTTATGGATTAAAAAACGGATTTAATGTTGGAGTATTTCTTTTTTTAATAATTATGCTTGATCTTTACTTTACCGCTGGATTAGAAATGCTAGCACATTTTATCACAGTATGAACCACGTTAACTCGGTTAAGCCTCATTTTGTGTGCTTAAATATTTCCTTGCCTTTTATGTTGCATGAGCTGCTGTTTGTCTTCATTATGAAAGCTTTCATGTAATTGTTTTTCCTACAAATCGTAAACTGCGATTATCTCATATCTGTCACTGTCAAACTCAACTCTCGACAGCATCAGTGTTTTTAGTTATTTTTACGATGAAGCTGCGCGTCAACACCTTCACTTAATAAAACACTATACATATAGGGAAACAAATTCATTGAATGCGTCTTTTGGTTATGCATCATCTACACCAACCATAAATTTCTTCATACAAGATGTTTCGGAAATGGCTATTTTTTTAAAAAGTATTGAATTTGAAATATTTTATATGCATAATATTTGTATTATGTAGCTATAACATAGTATTAGTTTGCATCAAATAATATATCACTTACATTATCTAGATGAAAACGAACATATGAAAATAAGCTAATATTAGCATAAGGGGAATTAACAGACTAGAATTCGCATATGCCCGTCACACTCGCATAACAGAGAAGCTCAGCGATGTTGGCGCTAAACATGCTAATTTCCCCCGTGTTGCGTCTGTGACGTTGGATCCCTTTGGATGCTGTAATAATTTCAATAGGTGTAAACAAGCACCGAGTCTTAATGCCGGCCTGTTTTCGTTACAGGCAGAACCAACCAATAAATGTGCTGATGTAGCGCTGTGGAGAGGGACAGGAAATCAACATTGTTAGCGCGCTATCTGTTTTTGGCAACAAGTCACGAGAGTCGTCCTATCTCCCTCTTTGGTGTGATTTTGCAGTCTTTGAAGGAAACGCTGCCATTTCCTTTTCGCCTGTGCTGTTTGTGTAGAGTCCTCATGGGGCGGCGGTGCACTTTTAAAAAGGGCAGCTAAACAGAACATGCTCTCTATCATCGTGATACATTGCTAACAGGAGACATTTTATGATCTACAATTCTCAGTAGCCCACTGTAAAGCGAAAAAATGCCACTGTCATTATTACAGTTTGAACACATTCGGTTTCACTTTATTTTGATATAATGTTGAGTAGAAGTAACGCTGCACCTACTGTACATGTCAACAAATGGTCATTAGATCAAATAGATCAATAATGGGAGTAAGTAATGAGAGTAATTGCATTATTTAATTGTTGGGGTGAAATATGAGCTATTTTAAGGGCTTAAAGGGAACATATTATCCAAAATCCACTTTTACAAGGTGTTTGGAGATAAATGTGTGCTGGCAGTGTGTGAACACAACCACATTAAAAAAAAAAAAAAAATTCCACCCTCTGTTTCTCATTAGACATGCTGTTTTGATTATCTTGTTAATGTGATGTCACAAAAACGAAGCCCCGCCCATGGGCACTGACTGACTTTCTAAATGTGTTTGTTAGCATGTTGTAGCGCAAATGCGTCTGAAGATACTGTCTCAGACTGTATTCACAGGAATCTGATGTATTTTCAACCAAACACGCTCACTGTCTGTTGTTAAGGGAGGGAGGAGCTGTAACTCATTTGCATTTAAAGGTACACACATGAAAACAGGGGCAAATCCAAATCGGGGCATTTGCTATAACAAATGATCTGTGGGGTATTTTAAGCTGAAACTTCACATTCTATGCACACGAGACCTATTTTACATCTTGTAAAAATGGACATAGTATGTGGCCTTTAACATATGGTAATGCGATAGTAGGATCAATTGATGTCGGGTCACTATGAGGTTTAGGACCCAATATATTCTCAGCTATTTTAATATTAGCTCTCATTACTACTACTTTACACCCCTCTCTCTCTCTCTCTCTCTCTCTCTCTCTCTCTCTCTTTCTCTCTCTCTCTTTCTCACCCCCTAATACGCAAAGATTTTTTACAGTACGGGCGGTGAGGTTAAATCTCAGGGTTCTAATCCAGCGCACACTGTCATTTAATTAAAACTGGAGAGCGGCCCATTTTCGTATTATTGTGCTTGGTGTTCATATCGCTAGGCGCTGAATTGGCCATTAACCACAGTTTCGGCCGCTCAGAGACTCATAAATCTCTTTTCTATGTTTCCTGAGGAGCACAGAGCTTCTTTTCCCTCTTTCAAGATGAACGGTGTCATAGGGTTCAAAGACGTAAGTAGCCTTTTTACTGAAAATTGCCCCGAAAATTGCATTGGGGAGAAATGTAGAATATGCGTACAGATGTTAACGTGGTGTGCTTATTGCAATAACGTTAATCTCATATCATTCATTCATAAAAGTATTGTACGGTGTTTTTCGATATTTCAAACCGTATTAAACACCTGAGCTCCACCGGAAAAGAAAACACCACACAGTAAGTGTGTACACGAGTGTGCTCGCTTGTGTGTGTGTGGATCCAGCTTAAGATTTATGGGCGTAATAATGGAGGCTCAGTGGGTTCATTGCAACACATCGACACGCTCTCTCCGTCATCCTACATACTTTATGTGTCAAAGCCAGAGAGCGATGCAGGGAGAGACAATGTGTGTGTGTTTACACCAACTGTGCTCTGTGTCTTTATCCATCCATCACCGTGACATTCTCACAGGTTGAATTTTGCCATATAGTACCAGCCATTGTGCAACATGACTGCAGCGACATTCAGCTATATGTTTCCATAAAGAACCTTTAACATCCAAAAAATGTGTCTGTCGATGCTGAATGCGAGAATGCGAGAATGCGGTGCGACGTAACACAATCAATTGTGAATCACAGCCAATCAGAACGCAGCGTGAATGAGATTGCTCAGTTTACACTCTATACTGAAGTACTTGTATAGTACTTAACTGAAGCATGTTCCAGTACTCGTATTTATTCCTATGTATATGTATATGTGTGTGTTGCTTCAGTTTGTATCTTTTGTAGCTTTGCTGTTGGACAGTTACAAAGTAAAACCGATGGCTCGATTGATCATCGTACTGGCCGTCCTGCTGCCCAGGACAAAAGAGAACTTGAGTCAATTATTCAGGGTTTCCTTTGCTAATGATGTCTCTCAGGAAACCATGAAAGTCCCACATATCCTTCAGAATGATGTCCAAAGAGATTTTCACTGAAGGTATTGACATTTTTATACCTCGATATCATTCCAAATTTAGATGGTAGTCAATCTATATCTCAATAGTTTTACTCTAGAAAAAAAAAATATATATATAATTTAAATACAACATTTAAAATGCATAGTGCAAAAACACAATAAAACAAATTTTAGTCTAAAGCGCCATTTACACAACCAAGTTTCAACCGTAAACTGAAAAGTATACACAACAGTGTTTTTGGAAAACAACGTCCTGAAAACATTAACTTTTGATGGTGGGTTTCTTTACAATTTAACATTGGCATTAGTGATGCGCAGGTTGGCAAATAACCGCGGGCCCCGCGGATAAATAAATTGTCACTTTATTTGCGGGCGGGTCATTTAAAAAAACAAAAAACATGTATGTTGCTTGCAATTCCCTATAGCCTATATTAAATATTTGGGAATATATATTTTCATATTTTATAAGGTTCTTTGATAAGGTTAAAAAACGTAAGTATACGTAGCACCGTAACTTGCTTGATGTCCCCAAATCTTTGGCCTTACATCGCAAAAGCGCCAAGAGGTTCGCACTGTCAGCCACAATAACAAAACAAAAAGAGAAATAAAAGATGAAAGACGAGGTGCGTGAGAAATCTCATTCTTCGCCAGCCTTTTTTTTTTAAGTTGCCTGCCAGCATTTTTTGTGATTTTTTGCATTTTTTTTACATATACTGTAAACATACAAATATATCAAATAAAATAACAGACCCTCTGCTTTCAAACAAACAAAACGGAAAAAAACGTTTTCATCCTATCTTGATTTTTTTCTCTGTTTATAAACTCTTCAATATATTTTTTTTTAATACAAAAATTTGAGCAAATAGCTGAAAAAAAATTGCATCTTTTTGAAGAAATTTTGTTCAGAGATCAGATTCAGAACGATTATAACAAAACATAAACGGAGTGTACAATTAATACATAATGTTTTGCTTCAGTTTTTTTTATAAATTGGGCCATCTAGTGGATAATCACTGTATTACAGACTACCATAAAAACTCATCAGGAATCTGTTTTTTCATGCAAATGTTTTTTCTTAATTGACAAGATAACTCGTAAATGGCGGGGAAAGAGTTAAGCTTGGGAATTTATTAATAGATAATACAAATGCTGCTTTGTAAATGTTATCTTGTTATTAATATGACCATGCTGGTTTATATGGTTCATAAGCGGGTTGTAAAAATAGATACAGTGGTGAGGCGGGCTGGGGCCAAAAAATTTATAAAAGCGAGACCATGCGAGTTGGAAAAAACCCGACCCAAGCATCACTAATTGCCATCTACTGGCCTGCCACACATACTGTACAAAAAAGTATATTTAGTCGTCTCCGTGAGTCCGGACTTTTTGACAGAATTGTTGTTTACATGATTTTTTTTTTACAAACACAATGGAAAACGTAACTTTTTTTTACCACGTGTCAGATAAACATAGCCTTGGTGAGCACTTGGGGTGATGAATGAGATATTATGCTAGCATGTTGTGCAAATGGTACCTTGCAAATGATGATGCTATTTTATTTAGTATCTGTTTCTGAAAACCAAACCGCAAACTATTGTTCATTGTTTTTGGGGACTAATTCATCATCCACACTCGTGTCTCTTACACCTGTGCCGCTTGCTTTCATTATTTGATGATGACGAGTTATGTTTTGTGCTACTTGTGAGATGTAAAATGAAGTTTGGGCCACAACATTTGTTTATGTTGTTGCTACTAAAACCGTCTATCAGTATGTGTGTCACCTGTGAATCAAACCCATGACCTTTTGGGCTGCTAATACAATGCATTTCCATTTGAGAAATTGTTTAGAGGCTTTTGGATGACTTTCAGACATCGCATTGAGCATTCAAACCTCCACATGGCTTGGAAAAATACCAAATGCGGTATTATTATCCCCTGAAAGTCAACTTTGAAACACAAGAGGAGCGTTATTGTTTGCTCCCGTTTCCTCCGAGTGTTGAGAGAGAATTTGGGAAGCTTTGCTTTTTTAATAAAGGAGGATTAATTTAATTAGGTAGAGCTGCAGTCCAGCATGCAGAGGGTTGTTTCCATTATGCGGTGGGGAAGCTGTTGAATTAACATTAATACTAGCAGTTTATTGGAGAAACTTGGTAAATCTTCATGTTGGCTCCTTATTAAATTCTCCTCCTTTGTAGGGATTTATTGCTGTGATGTTGTGGCCAGTAATTATAAAGTGGATTCTGCTAGACAGCAGGGTTATTGGAGTTTTTTTTTTTTAGCAAAACACTAGTGTTGTTCCAAAAATCGAATAAGCTTTCTTGCTGTCTAATGCCTACCTGGGCCATGTACAGATATTTTGAGGAGTGAGCCCATAACAAAAAGCAGAAACGCAGTCGCACAGCTTAACATTACAGTACATTTATGTAGACGTGTTAAAAAGTAACTTTACCCTCTCTATCGCCATCTCTGTTTGAAACCCAAAACTGCATTTCACATCTTACTTGTAGAGTTATTTTCTTGACTTAGGTTTTCATTTAAAGTCACCATTATGGTGATCAGTGTTTGTTTACTTTATTCATAGAGAAAAGTGCTTGCTGGTAACTAATTCTTTAAATATAGAAGAATGTTGAAAACTAATGCAAAAGCTGATTTCGCAGGTGCTTAAGCTTAAGGTGTGTTGTATCGATCGGTTAGTGACCTTTGAGCTTTTGTCTAAGTAACAGAATTACCTCCCATGGGCAGCTGGGTCACGACTCAGGTAATGTCCAGCACAAATCCTGTCCCACC
Organism: Misgurnus mizolepis; assembly: GCA_025389145.1. Lineage (NCBI taxonomy): Eukaryota > Metazoa > Chordata > Actinopteri > Cypriniformes > Cobitidae > Misgurnus > Misgurnus mizolepis. Next base: position 2,115,011 of record JAIFKI010000026.1, on the reverse strand, counting down.
TTAAAATCACTCCCCAGGCAGCCGTCACCATAGAAGAAGATAAAAGGTGGTTATAAAATGTAACAGCTTTAAAATAGCTCTAGGTGGAAAAAATTATTTGTTTTCCTAAAGAAATGTTATTAAAATAAGTTAGTGTTTATATATCTCTTGGTTCACAGCAATCATTTTTCCAAGTTTCAAAACATAGCCCAGAGGAAAACATTTTATTGCTCAATGTTTGCTCTTTTACAGCTCGAGTTCTCAGTTTTGGTTCATTTAAGTCTCAGGTGGAACATCAAAAATTGCTTAAGAGAAATAAAAATAGAAAAAAACACGACTTAAAAACATTAAGAGTACGGGCTAAAAATGTATTTAATGTATGGCTCAAAATGATGAGAATGTTCATGTCAAATTCTATTGAGCTTCGTTTTTTAGACGTTATTGAGATCTCTTTTGAAACTCCAATGGGGACATTTGTGAGATTTCTTGGTCTTTTTCTCATGAGAATGCAGGAGTCTTCTCTTCTTTTAATCTCATTGATGTATAGAAAAAAAATTAAGTGAACTCATCTGGGATTTTTCTAATGGACTCAATTTAAATAGAAAATCGCTTAAATTAATGAAATACAAATGAGAGAACTGCTGAAATATGAATGACTTTTGGTAGCATATTAAAGTCTATTAAAGTTTTGCGCAAAACTTTAGCATTGTTTTCGGAATGTCAACAAAAAACTATTGTGAAATGACGGCATTTCCATTAACCGATGTTATGCGACTAAAATGTAGTTTCATGGTCTCACGATAAATGGGGGGGGGTTACGACAATAGCTGGCGTATGTTTTCAATTGTTTACAATGGAAACGCCACGCTTTACCGCCGCATCGTTCTGCAGAAGTACAGTATCATAGCAACCAAAGCGCTTAGCTGGCAAAACGGTGGCAAGTGCCCTCAGTTGGCGTCCTCTAGGGCTGTGCAATTAATAGTTTGGGATTTTCAATTGAAATTTTTGATTTAAAGCAACACTATGTAGTTTCCATGTAAAAATGACTTACAGCTCCCCCATGTGGTTGAAAAGCGCAACAGTGCCTGGTATCAGACACTCTTCTGCAGGCAGGGGGAGGGGCGGGGCTGTGTTTCCTACCCTCCACCGCCACTTTCAGAGTGTGCTTGTAGCAGCTAGGAGGCTGCTCAGGTTGCAGCAACAGTACAGTTTGTCCAGTTAGAAGTTGTTCTATCACTGAAATAATTTTAGTGACATTATTTAAAGGTAAAAAAACTACATAGTGTTGCTTTAAACAATTTCAAAAAGAAAATAATTATAAAGAGTAAGTAAAAAATTATTGCGCGATTCAAATACAAATTGCGTGCTGCCGGACCAATGTGTTTGTAAGGCATTTTTCTCATGAGAATGCAGTGGCCTTAAAATCTTTGCTCTCCTAAAGTATCTAAGTATATAAATTTAGATACTAAAGTGAACTCATCAGAGTTTTGTGATCTCGCGATAAGTCATTTAAAAAAACTTGCAGACCGACAGGACATCAAAATACCTTATTAACTTAAAAGCATATAGAGCAATCCACTCCCGAACCACTCTCGCAATTTTTTTTCTTCTAACACACCTCTTCTGTCTTTTATACCGAGCCCCTAAGGTGACATTGGAGTAAAAAAATCTGAAGTTTAGTTTCATGTGTTCACGTGAAACTTTCATGTGTTCACGTGAAACTTTCATGTGCTCACGCAAAACCTTCATGTGCAGAATTTTTTTTTACGTTTAGTTTTGCGTGCTTGTGTGAAACTATCGCGCGCACACGTGAAACTTTCGCTTCACGTGCGCGCGCAATAGTTTCAGGTGAGCACACAATAGTTTCACATGCTCGCGCGATAGCTTCACGTGAGCACGCAAAACTAAACTTAAAAAAAAAATTCTGCACATGAAGGTTTCGCGTGAGCACATGAAAGTTTCGCGTGAACACATGAAACTAAACTTTATTTAATTTTTGCTCCATGTCCCCTGAGGGGCTCCGTACTTTTCCTCCAATCAAACATACCACATCATATTTAAAGAATGATCATGTGATTTTTACGCACGTCAGTTGACGGGTAAATGCAACAATTTTTTTTTATTGCTTTATAAACCGCCACACCTGAGCGTAAAAACTATTTTGTGACATATGGGAGTTTATGCAAAATTGCTGTGTTTTCCAATGGGTGCATTTTCAATTTGCTATTTGGTAATTGATACGCAGCTATTGTCAAGATCTACTTTAAAACTCGAATATGCAAGATTTCTGGATCTTTTTCCTCAGAAGCAGCAGAAGATTCAAGCAAACCTTTTCATTTTACTCTCCATTTAATCTCAGTGCTGTTTCATGCAGACGTCTGAATCCGATATTCCCCCCTAGTCACAACATCCGTGACTAATACCTGAATCCTTACGCAAAATGAATCTGATTATGTGACGCGCATGTTACACATTCAGCGTGCCTTTTGATGCCGTTCCCATTTCTCCCGAGTGAATCATCTTTATAATGTGATATTAGTCATGCTCAGAGAGGTTACCCCCGAAAAACAGACATGCTTAATCTTTGAGCAAATACCTTTCACATTTTAAAGAGGTAAGGTAAGATAGACTGGCTCGAAGGGACTGGAGATAGCTTGCAAAATGTGCACTAAGATGTCACATATGAGTTACCTGTCAATGTGAAACACTTGTTATAATGCAGGTGATGAAATGATAGGAAATTATTTCTCGATATCTCGTCCATCTGGTCCGACAGACTATTCTTACTTCCCATTTCATTTAGTCTGTTTTTTACGTTTGTTTCTACACGTGCACTCGGCAGATGTTTCCTTATACCAAAGCATCTCATAAATTTTCACTACGAATGCATGCCAAAAGGGAAATAAAATAAAGATGTCTTCTTTGTAAGATTATGAAAAGCTTTGTGATGGTTCTTTTACAGATGACAAAGATTACGTGGATGAGATATGATATGAATGTAATGTTAAAGGGTCGGGTAGGCCTTGTGAAATATCAAATTAATGTAAAAACGTACAATGGCTCATTCCCATTGGAAAATTATCTTACACATATTGCTTTCATATTTCCTTTGAGGTTGAGAATAATATTTTGAAAACCTACCCAGACAGCAGACGACTCCATGCCGAATTCAGCAGCTCCGGTGCGTATCTGGCACAGAGTCGGTCGATAAATGTGGTATTTTATTAACCAATTACTCGAGTTTGGACCACAGCAAACGTGCCTACTGTAAAAACCACACAAAAAAATAAATAAAATTCGAAAAAATGCGAACTAATTAAGGTACGTTTTCTTTTTTGATGGATTAATGGCGTTAAATGCACCACACATCAAAGCTCTTACCGCTACTTTTGTCTAATTAAACAGCGTGATATATTGTGTATCCATTGTTTAGTCAAATTTTCTAAATTACACTTAAATCTTCACAACAACAAGCATTTGCATAGGATATCGACTTGCTTAACCTCCTGCTGAGTGTTAATGAACCAAAAACAAGTACAATAGCGTAAGCCGATACATGAAAGTGTGTGATCTAAACTGTGTGTTTTTCTTTCCACAGTATTCATATTTGAGCACAAAACTGTTGCAGAAAACAATGATGTCTTAACATGTTTGCATTGCTTTTCATGATATAGCGTTACTACGCACCAAAGTTTCTGTAAAGGGAATCTTTATTCGAATGCAGCACGGGTTTTCTATAACTAGAGAACAACGTATTGTGCCATGACAACTGCAACAACAGCTTGGCGCAAACAAGATATTTGATATGCCATTGCGAGGAGATATTTACATCCAGCACAATAGTGCACAATATATAACCCATGTTGCAGATACGAGGGTGTGATTGTTGAAGCAATAGCCTGCCGTTGACAAAGAATGTTTTTGATTTGCTTTACAGCGGGCCATGAATAAACATCATACCTCAGTTTTTGCGCTTAACTTGATATCATGGCACAAAATGAGTGAAAAACTAGCACTTCTCATTATTGAATAAAGAAAAGGTAGATTGCTACCGGCAGTCTTGGTTCATGGGGACACAAGAGGCTTTGGAAACCTATCTCAGGTTCATACTGTACTGAGCCACTTTTTATGGACACGGTTATAAATAGACTTCGATAAGAAGCAAGTTGATTGCATGTTCTTTCAACTCAGAAGCGTCTTTAAAGAGTATTGAAGTAGAGAAGACATCACCGTTTCAGGATACGAAGGCAATAATGATAACCTTTCATTCTGGTTTTCCTTAATACGGGTGTTAACTACCTTGTTAGGCGTTCTTTGTGGTGAGATAAATATATCGGGGCTTGGGTTACTAAAGTTTACTCTTAATCAGTTGCCACTTTTATTACACAATGACGATGCCCTTGACCGACCATAATGTCACATGCTTACAACTCTTGGCAACCATACTTGTGTTTATAGACACAACAGCTCTATGGTCCTTTATAAAGGGCCATGTTAATCTGGAAAGCCATCTAAAGTTTCATACATGTATCTAACATTATCAAAGCTTACTGTTAGAGCGTGCTTCATCTCATGCAACACTGGAAAAGGTTGCAATCTGTCCCTTTGAATTATTGAGAGATACTGATCCAAAATATACATGTGTGCTGAATTATTTTAGGTCTTTTTCTCAGAATAAATATTTGAGAACCAGGAGATTTAAAGAGAGTCATGATTTAAAAGTCATAATTTTGTCATCCTCATGTTGTTGTATGAATTTTTGATGGACACAAAAAAGATATTTTGATAAATGATGGTAGACACAGCTGATTGTAACCATTGACTTCCATAGTAGGAAAAACAAATATGATGGAATTCAATGGTCACCGTTAATTGTGACCTGCATTTAAAATATCTTTTTTGTAATTTATAACAATCGCTCCATAATACAGTATTTGTTTTCCTACTATGGAAGTCAATAGTTGAAATCAGCTGTCTGCTTACCATCATTTATCAAACCACTGACTTCCATAGTAGGAAAACAAATATGATGGAATTCAATAGGTATCATCCTTTATCAAAATATCTTCGTCATTTATCACAATACTTCCATAATATTTTTTCTACTATGGAAGTCAATGGTTACAATCAGCCATGTGCTTACCATTAGCCTATTTATCAAACCATTGACTTCCATAGTAGGAAAAGCAGATATGATGGAATTCAATGGTTACCGTCAACTGTGTGCTTACCATCCTTTATCAAAATATCTTCATCATTTATCACAATATTTCTATAATATTTGTTTTCCTACTATGGAAGTCAATAGTTGAAATCAGCTGTCTGCTTACCATCTTTTATCAAGCCATTGGGTTCCATAGTAGGAAAAACAAATATGATGGAATTCAGTAGGTACCATCCATTATCAAAATATTTCGTGATATATCACAATACTTCCATAATATTTTTTCTACTATGGAAGTCAATGGTTACAATCGACTGTGTGCTTACCATTAGCCTATTTTTCAAACCATTGACTTCCATAGTAGGAAAAGCAAATATGATGGAATTCAATGGGTACCGTCAACTGTGTGCTTACCATCTATCAAAATATCTTCTTCATAACTTATCACAACACTTAAATAATATTTGTTTTCCTACTATGGAAGTCAATGGTTACAATCAGATGTGTGCTTACCATCATTTATCAAACCATTGACTTCCATAGTAGGAAAACAAATATGATGGAATTCAAAAGGTATCCTCCTTTATCAAAATATTTTGTCATTTATCACAATACTTCCACAATAGTTTTTTTCTACTATGGAAGTCAATGGTTACAATTGGCCGTGTGCTTACCATTAGCCTATTTATCAAACCATTCACTTCCATAGTAGGATAAACAAATATGATGGAATTCAATAGGTATCCTCCTTTATCAAAATGTTTTGTGATATGTCACAATACTTCCATAATATTTTTTCTACTATGGAAGTCAATGGTTATGATCAGATGTGTGCTTACCATTAGCCTATTTATCAAACCATTGACTTCCAGAGTAGGAAAAGCAAATATGATGGAATTCAATGGTTACCGTCAACTGTGTGCTTACCATCCTTTATCAAAATATCTTCATCATTTATCACAATATTTCCATAATATTTGTTTTCCTACTATGGAAGTCAATAGTTGAATTCAGCTGTCTGCTTACCATCATTTATCAAACCATTGACTTCCATAGTAGGAAAACAAATATGATGGAATTCAATAGGTACCATCCTTTATCAAAATATTTCGTCATTTATCACAATACTTCCATAATATTTTTTTTTCCACTATGGAAGTCAATGGTTACAATCGGCGTGTGCTTACCATTAGCCTATTTATCAAACCATTGACTTCCAGAGTAGGAAAAGCAAATATGATGGAATTCAATGGTTACCGTCAACTGTGTGCTTACCATCCTTTATCAAAATATCTTCATCATTTATCACAATATTTCCATAATATTTGTTTTCCTACTATGGAAGTCAATAGTTGAATTCAGCTGTCTGCTTACCATCATTTATCAAACCATTGACTTCCATAGTAGGAAAACAAATATGATGGAATTCAATAGATACCATCCTTTATCAAAATATTTCGCCATTTATCACAATACTTCCATAATATTTTTTTTTCCACTATGGAAGTCAATGGTTACAATCGGCGTGTGCTTACCATTAGCCTATTTATCAAACCATTGACTTCCAGAGTAGGAAAAGCAAATATGATGGAATTCAATGGTTACCGTCAACTGTGTGCTTACCATCCTTTATCAAAATATCTTCATCATTTATCACAATATTTCCATAATATTTGTTTTCCTACTATGGAAGTCAATAGTTGAATTCAGCTGTCTGCTTACCATCATTTATCAAACCATTGACTTCCATAGTAGGAAAACAAATATGATGGAATTCAATAGGTACCATCCTTTATCAAAATATTTCGTCATTTATCACAATACTTCCATAATATTTTTTTTTCTACTATGGAAGTCAATGGTTACAATTGGTGTGTGCTTACCATTAGCCTATTTATCAAACCATTGACTTCCATAGTAGGAAAAGCAAATATGATGGAATTAAATGGTTACCGTCAACTGTGTGCTTACCATCCTTTATCAAAATATCTTCATCATTTATCACAATATTTCCATAATATTTGTTTTCCTACTATGGAAGTCAATAGTTGAATTCAGCTGTCTGCTTACCATCATTTATCAAACCATTGACTTCCATAGTAGGAAAACAAATATGATGGAATTCAATAGATACCATCCTTTATCAAAATATTTCGCCATTTATCACAATACTTCCATAATATTTTTTTTTCCACTATGGAAGTCAATGGTTACAATCGGCGTGTGCTTACCATTAGCCTATTTATCAAACCATTGACTTCCATAGTAGGATAAACAAATATGATGGAATTCAATGGTTACCGTCAACTGTGTGCTTACCATCCTTTATCAAAATATCTTCATCATTTATCACAATATTTCCATAATATTTGTTTTCCTACTATGGAAGTCAATAGTTGAAATCAGCTGTCTGCTTACCATCATTTATCAAACCATTGACTTCCATAGTAGGAAAACAAATATGATGGAATTCAATAGGTGCCATCCTTTATCAAAATATCTTTGTCATTTATCACAATACTTCCATAATAGTTTTTTCTACTATGAAAGTCAATGGTTACAATCGGTTGTGTGCTTACCATTAGCCTATTTATCAAACCATTGACTTCCATAGTAGGAAAAGCAAATATGATGGAATTCAATGGGTACTGTCAACTGTGTGCTTACCATCTATCAAAATATCTTCTTCATAATTTATCACAATACTTACATAATATTTCTTTTCCTACTATGGAAGTCAATAGTTACAATCAGATGTGTGCTTACCATCTTTTATCAAGCCATTGGGTTCCATAGTAGGAAAAACAAATATGATGGAATTCAGTAGGTACCATCCATTATCAAAATATTTTGTGATATATCACAATACTTCCATAATATTTTTTCTACTATGGAAGTCAATGGTTACAATCAGCCGTGTGCTTACCATTAGCCTATTTATCAAACCATTGACTTCCATAGTAGGATAAACAAATATGATGGAATTCAATAGGTATCCTCCTTTATCAAAATATTTTGTGATATGTCACAATACTTCCATAATATTTTTTCTACTATGGAAGTCAATGGTTACAATCGGCCGTGTGCTTACCATTAGCCTATTTATCAAACCATTGACTTCCATAGTAGGAAAAGCAAATATGATGGAATTCAATGGGTACTGTCAACTGCTTACCATCTATCAAAATATCTTCTTCACAATTTATCACAATACTTACATAATATTTGTTTTCCTACTATGGAAGTCAATGGTTACAATTGTCCGTGTGCTTACCATTAGCCTATTTATCAAACCATTGACTTCCATAGTAGGATAAACAAATATGATGGAATTCAATAGGTATCCTCCTTTATCAAAATATTTCATCATTTATCACAATACTTCCATAATATTTTTTTCTACTATGGAAGTCAATGGTTACAATTGGCTGTGTGCTTACCATTAGCCTATTTATCAAACCATTGACTTCCATAGTAGGATAAACAAATATGATGGAATTCAATAGGTATCCTCCTTTATCAAAATATTTCGTCATTTATCACAATACTTCCACAATATTTTTTTTCTACTATGGAAGTCAATGGTTACAATCGGCCGTGTGCTTACCATTAGCCTATTTATCAAACCATTGACTTCCATAGTAGGAAAAGCAAATATGATGGAATTCAATGTGTACTGTCAACTGTGTGCTTACCATCCTTTAACAAAATATCTTCATCATTTATCACAATATTTCCAGAATATTTTTTTACACTATGGAAGTCAATGGTTACAATCGGCCGTGTGCTTACCATTAGCCTATTTATCAAACCATTGACTTCCATAGTAGGATAAACAAATATGATGGAAGTCAATGGTTACAATCAGATGTGTGCTTACCATCTTTTATCAAGCCATTGAGTTCCATAGTAGTATAAACAAATTTGATGGAATTCAATGGTTACCGCCAACTGTGTATTTTTTTTACTATGGAAGTCAATGGTTACAATCGGCTATGTGCCTTACAATCATTTATCAAAATATCTTATTTTATATTCTTTAAAATAATTTTTTATACAGATTTAAAACAACATGAGGATGAATTTGCTGATTTGGTGATTCGTGACATAAAAAGCACAATGAAATCTTTTAGTGCTACAGTTGGTGGGTAAATTAGATAAATAAACCATATTTTAGTTAAACAATTAAGCTTTTCCTCCAACAGTCCTCTTTTTTAAAACTATTGCGTAAATAGATGAATTATCCTTTAGTTCTGACTCACGAGGTGAAGCTGTAATAGGGGTTAAGTGTCTTCATTGCCAGCAGCCATCCAATAATGAAGGCAAATAGCTGTGGGCAGACACATCCAGACATCACAGGCTTTGAATTGCTTTGCTAACGAGAGCCCTGAATGTGGCGAGTTTGACGGGGAAATGGGCTCCATCATTGCCCTTCTGTTGTGTGACGCCTGTATGCGGTTTAGAGAGAATGAAGGGAAGACATGTTTTAAAGAGAAAAACGTGGATAGACTGTGGTCAGTGTTGCCAGATCATTTTATGTAAAACAAACTAAAACAAGCCTAAAATAATCAGAAATACTTTTAAATTCCGTGTTTTGTATTTAAGACAAAAATTGGCATTTGCCTGACTTGCAACTTCTCCCTTTATTTACTTCTTAATCTGTCTTATTATGTGAAAAAAAGAAACGCTACAATAACCTGGCAACACTGACTGTGGTGTCTTCTATTTCATAAAAATGCATTACCTTATGAGTAAAGAATATTTTTATTTTATTGTCTGCCTTCAGAGATTCTGGCAGTTTTGTTAATCACTAATGTTGTAAACACAAACACAATTAGCTATACAAGCTTGGTATTGTGTCATGGTGTACCGAATGTTTCCGAATGCAATGTATAATGCAATGCAAATAAGTATTGAATTCTCGTATTGCCACATAAGGTGCTATCATGGGCATTAATTTATTTAAATTCGTTCCCCACCATTGAGGAGTTATTTTGTCAATTATGAGAAAACCCTTCTCTCACAATGGCGGGTTTTTACAGCAATCCATATTTCCGCTATTATCCACTAGGTGGAGCTTTTACACAACTTATACAGCACTATAGCATCCACTGATCCAAAAACAGTAAAAATTCTGTGTATGTTTTAATCATCTCTCTGAATCTGATCTCTAACAAAAGTCCTTTACAAAAATGCAATGATCTCAGCTTGAAAATGTTGGTTTTTTGAAGAAACCTACCCCTAATAAAGAGGTGATAAAAAGATAATTTTTTTTCCAGCAGAGGGTCTGTCTGTTTTTATTGTATATATTGTAGTATATATTTATAGAAAAATTTCTGAAAAAACATAAAAAATGCTTGAAATGTGGGAAAAGAGCTCCAGAGCAATCTCACCACTAGATGCCACTAAAACCTACACAGTGGACCTTTAATCCAAATCTTTAATATGACCGAGGCCTTTTTATACATTTAATACAACTTATTACACGGCCCGTTTGAATGCTTGATTCTGATTAACACATAGTGTGTTAGTGACATTTGAATGTCTTGTCTTATTTTAAAACCGAAAGTAAATGTGGTTTCTTCAAAGAAGGTCTGGATTCATTAAAAATAAGCTAATCAAATATTTCAAATCCATATTTAATGTTCCTTAACTTACTTATGATGTAATAGCCATGTAATCATACATAAAGGTGCAGGTGATTATGATACAAAATAAACTCAAATATGTGAACATACTTCACAAGTGATTTTTATTCCCACGCTTCTGATTTGTTTATACACCAGGGATGTTTATTCTTGATGTTTGTTTCTTGTCTCAGGCTATATCTATAGGCAGAATGTGTTGATAATTTTTTTTAGACATGAATGGATTTTCAGTCTCTTTTCTGAGGGAATTATCCAGAAGTCTGAAGTTAAATTATGGTGGTTGCGGCATCTTTAGTATTTAATGATCTTTGTGCTATAGAAACTGCCCATTAAACTTAAAACTGAGTCTATAATAAAACTGTCAACTTCTTTTCTGAGGGAACCTCACTGGTTGCTTCTTTATATTGTAGCTTAGACGACTTTGGGTACTTTGGTAATATTTCATTTAAAGGTGCATTGTGTAACTTTTAGAAGGATCCCTTAAAAGAAATGCAATATAATAAACATAACTATATTATCAGTGGTGTATAAAGACCATACATAATGAACTATATTGTTTTTATTTCCTTAGAATGAGACTTTTTATCTACATACACCGCGGGTCCCTTTACATGGAAGTCGCCATTTTGTACCACAGTGTTTCTACAGAAGCCCTAAACGGACAAACTACAGAACGCATTTCGCTCACTACATTGTCGTTGTGGCATTGTGGCTACTGTACCCTCTCTATGCATTTTGGAGAGAGAGAGAGAGAGAGAGAGAGAGAGAGAGAGAGAGAGAGAGAGAGAGAGAGAGAGAGAGAGAAAGAGAGAGAGAGAGAGAGAGAGAGAGAGAGAGAGAGAGAGAGAGAGAGAGAGAGAGAGAGAGAGAGAGAGAGAATAATAATTAATTGATTTTCAATGGCAATTGATTTTTTTTATAGCAACAAACCACCATTATGGCGATCAGTGTTTGCATTTCATCAGCTCATTTGCATTTTAAAGGACACACCCCAAAATGGCAAATTTTTGCTCACATACAAAGTGGCAATTTTAACATGCTATAGTAAATTATCTATATGGTATTCTGGGATCAAACCTGTAACAGCTTGTGTTTCATTTCATGCCTCTGAACTCCTCTTCTAGCATTCTGGTGCATTGTGCCATGCGTGGGAGAGACAAGACTTTCTGGTGACTGACGTCTCATGTGTTATCATTTCTCGTGGTAGTGTGCTGTGGATGGAGAATGGCAGGTTATACCCTGCCATGGGCAAGCTCAACATTGGTCATTTGAGTTTTAAACAGTAAAAGAGTTCCTGACATAGATATAAAAATGTGCATTATACAGTCCCATAAGAAAACTAATTACAGATGAGACCCAGTGGCGTAGCATCTGGGCATGCAGGGTAAGCACTGCAAATGGGCCCGGGCCAATAGGGAGCCCGGCCCTGGGCCCCCTCAGCTTTTAATAAAAAAAATTTAATTTTTATTTGTGGCAGCAATAAATATATTTTTGTATGCATATCATGTGTAGTGATTTCTTATTTCTCCGTAATGTCTAATTTCTCCGTCATTTCTTGTTTGCGTTTATTATTTTTTAATAAATAGACTACTACGCCATGACACATCGCCGTGCCAAAAAAAGAAAACACAGTGTGAAAGGTTACTATAGCGGCTATCTACATGAACATTAAGGATGGACAAATATAAACATAAAAGTGGGGCCACAAAGAGAAAAGAGAAGGCGGAGAAGTTAGTCACGAGTCAAAAACTACCCAAAACATTTTGTTTTTCTTTATTTAAATCTACCCTTTAAAGTAAAAAAGTAAAGTACAAATATTTGACTACCTTATTGTTAACAGACCTGCACGCCACAGTTAACAGTGCCAACGGGCAAGGTTGGGGGGGGGGGGGCTTTGCCTTAAGGGGGCCCGTACATTTTTTTGCACATGGGCCCGGGACTTACTTGCTACACCACTTATGAGACCTCTTTAATATCTCAATTATTTCTCCTAGACATCAATAAAAGCTTAAGTTTCTGGCGGTATTTTCCTGAGAAAAAAAATCTCATAAATGTAGAGTTTCAGAAGAGATCTCAACAATGTCACAAACTGAGCTCAGATTCGCAAAGCCTACGAACCCAATATGAACACAAACGTTTCTCATCCCATTTATCCAAATCCTGGCCAAACTGCTTTGTCTGTTTTTAAAATGCTACTTTAATCAGTGTCTTTTAAGTTTTTTGTGTATCACGTCAGCTATTTTTCACGAGATCTGCTCTCATGTCCATCAATACATTAATTTAGTGTTGTGTGTTATACAACAGCTCACTTCAGCTGTCATCGGTTATAATCGGCTCCTGCCCACCTCCTGGTTCACCTCAGTGCCCTATACTATACTCTCAGGGATTTTAAATGTACTCTGACACGATCCAGTGAACAGGTCAACAGGCGTGACCTTTAATTTGGCCTCACTGTACCTGGAGATTTGTGCTTTACTCTCATTTTGAGAGCGCAGGTGCTAAGCTGTAACCCAGTGAGGGTTTAAGCTTATGGTCATGAAGATGTATGTTTTTTTATTAAACCCAATGAAATGTATTTAGTAAACTAGAGATCATTATAAAACAACATTTCAGCTTGGACTCAATTTCATCAAAAACCGATGTAGTATATCAATTAACTCTTTCCCCACTTTTTTGCCACCAAGTTGCCAGCCAGCACCAGCATTTTATGATTTTCACAAATGCCTTCCAGAAAATTTTATTTTCAAATATATAAACATACAATATATTAAATGAAAGAACAGACCCCCTGCTTTCAAACAATAATGACAAATTTTTTTAATTTTATTTTTATTTGTTCTCTTTGCTCTTTTTATAATCTTTAATATATGGGTAGGTTTCTTCAAAAATACCACATTTTGAGCAAAAAGCTGAGATAATTGCATTTTTGTGAAGGACTTTTGTTAGAGATAAGATTCAGAATGATAATCAAAACATACAAAACGTTTCATGGATACTTTAGTGTTTTGGTAAGTTGGGTAAGTGCGCCACCTAATGAATAATAGCGGAAATATGGATTGCTGTAAAAACTCGTCATTGGCAGAGACGCGTTTTTTCTTACCGTATTTTCTGGACTATAAGTCACACCTTTTTCATAGTTTGGCTGGTCTTGCGGCTTCTAGTCAGGCGCGATTTGTAAGTCAGTATGAATTAATTTTGACATATATGAACCAAAAGACAACATTACTGTCTACAGTCCATTGTGACTTTGCTTTTTCGTCTTCACGCCACATTTTTGATTGATGCGACTCATAGTCCGGAAAATACGGTAATTGACGAGATAGCGTCAGTGGCGGGGAAAGAGTTAAAGGGGCATTGTGTAACTTTTAGAAGAATATCGTCTCACTGTTTGTCCTGTGGCAGCTACTGTAGCTTCTCTATGCATTTCAAAAGGGAGGGGTGAGCTCTGGGGTGCGTTTCCCAAAAGCATTGTTAGCCAACGAACATTGTAAGTTCCATCGTTACTAACATCGTTCAACGATTTGGTGTTTCCCGAAACCATCGTTCAAACGAACGAACATTTGCAAACTGCATCGCTAACTTGTGTTGTTGGAACGACAGCTCTTCACCTGTCGTTTTTCATAAGGGTGTTTATACTAGTATAGGTTGGTAACTGGTATCCAATGCTTATAATGGTGAGCAGTGATTCTGGTCTATTGAGAAGGGCTTCATTTTGTAAAGTTTGTTTGAAAGTGCGCTGTCAACACAGAAGTGCGGGTATAGCCACTTTTATTTTAAGATCAATAACACAAGGACTGAACATAAAATACCTTAGGATAGCTGCGAGATAAGATGCTTATTTCTGTTGTTTCCCTGAAAATCTCATTGCAAACCGCTTGCAGCGTTTACACAAATGAAGTCCAACTCCACGACAGCTGTCTTCCATCTTCCACGTCCCAGTTTGAACTCAGCTTTTGTATAGCAGTACGGCGGTCCATCAGAAGACCCAAAAGTCTTACTCAGCATGCGACTGGACAAATTATCAAATGACGGCTACACTTTCCCATTACCTGACAACGGCACAAAGCCCACACAAAGGAGCCCGCACCCAGGGGCTGGCGGTTTGTATGCCAGTTGCTGTAGTTTTAGAAAGGTCAGGACGATATAGTCAAAGAGTGAGTCCTGAGTCTGTCAGTGGGGTAAAAAGATAATGGTGTGGGACTTTCGTGCCTTTATTATTGTCCAACTTTGACTTTTTCTTTGGCTTTGAGGTCAGGGAAAGAAAACCACTGTGACCAAGTCTAATTACAGGGAGAAATCTGTTATAATCTTAGAAAACAAGACTTGTGGGTCATATTTTATCTGGTGAATGTATTTATGCATCGGTGGTACTTTAGCAAAAAACATAACAGAAATAAATAAGAGGCTGGAGACTTCCAGCAGTTCAATGTCTTCGAGAAAATGTTGTTCTTTAAATATACAAACATACAATATATCAAATGAAAGAACAGACCCTCTGCTTTCAAAAAAAAAAGTATATTCACTCTTTTATAATCACCTCACAAATATGGGTAGGTTTTTTCAAATAATTGCATTTTTGTAAAGGACCTTTGTTAGAGATCAGATTCAGAGTGATGATCAAAACATACACAGAGTTTTTATTATTTTTGGATCAGTGAATTTATTAGTTGGGTAAGAGCACCACCAAATGGATATTAGTGGAAAAATGAATTGCCGTAAAAACTTGTCATTGGCAGGGACGCGTTTTCTCTTAATTTGATGAGATAACTCGTCAATGGCGGAGAAAGAGTTAAAGGGATAGTTCGGCCAAAAATGATATTAAACCCATGATTTACTCACCCCCAAGCTGTCCGAGTTGCATATGTCCATCGCTTTTCAGACAAACACATTTTCGGATAGTTTAGAAAATATTTTAGATCTTTCAGTTGATTAAATCTAATGTTACGGGGTCCAGCCATAGTCCACGACCTTCAAATCCAAAAAAAGTGCTTCACAAAATAAATCCAAACGGCTCCAGGATGATAAACAAAGGTCTTCTGAGGGTAATCCGCGCGGTGTTGTTGTAGAAATATCCATATTTAAAACTTTATAAACGTAAATAAATACCTTTCGGTAGCGCCGCCATCTTAGACTCCTCTGTATTCAGGAGAGAGTATTAGCGTAGTGTACGCACTTTTCTTAGTGACGTATGACAAATTCGGAGGGCGGGGGCACAGAGCAGCAGCAGAGTAGCCTCCGTAGGCTGCGTAAGTTCTCATCCTGAATGCGGAAGCGACTAAGATGGCGGCGCTACCGGAAGGTTTTTATTTTAGTTTATAAAGTTTTAAATATTGATATTTCTACAACAACACCGCGCGGATTACCCTCAGAAGACCTTTGTTTATCATCCTGGAGCCGTTTGAATTTAATTTGTGAAGGATGGACGCACTTTTTTTGGACTTGAAGGTCGTGGGCTATGGCTGGACCCCGTAACATTACATTTAATCAACTGAAAGATCTAAAACATTTTCTAAAATATCCGAAAATGTGTTTGTCTGAACAACGATGGACATATGCAACTCGGACAGCTTGGGGGTGAGTAAATCATGGGTTTAATATCATTTTTGGCCGAACTATCCCTTTAAGCTCATTAATTTCTATGATCATTAAGATAATAAAGAGATCATAGCTGTGATTTTTCTTTTAATGGATTGATACAGTATATTCAATTTATGGATGGAAAAATGGTGGAAACAGACTGTAAATATCAAAGACTGTAAATCAAAACTCCAGCTCCCTAAAAATCCCCAAATAGGCTGTCTTTAAATGATGCTTTGAGAGTTGTGTAAATGTGTGCGCATGTGACATGAAGGAGGTGAAGTGCATGTTTCTGGCTGGTCAAATGGCAACAGCCTCCTCCGTTCTTTCGGTTCGCATGCGTTTGATCTTGTTTTCCCAGGCCTCTTTTCTGCTGGTTCTTTTGAATCAGCCCTTTCAGAGCTCCTTTGAGACCCAGCTGAGATTTGAAAGTATCCATGTTTGATCTCAACCTGACTCATGGGCAACGCAAACTGATATAGTCATTGGTTTCTAAACTGAGAGACCCAAAGCACAAGCTTTAGCTAAAAGTGCATTTAGACTCGATATAGACACACAACAGCTTGATATTAAACTTGCATCTGTTATGTTCTGCTTTCGTTGCATTCTCTCGTCTTTTGTATTCCCACTTGTCTTCTTTCATCTTAACTCGTTGCCTTTTCTTTTACATGGTTTTCTTTTTCGACAGTATTTGTCAGGAAGGTACATGGTGCCTAGCCATACGCTCACCCTATAGACTCAGAAGAATAAAACGGTCAAAATCTTACAAACCATAAGTTAAATTGACTTAACCGGTTACTGAGCAACGTTTGGGCTAAATGGACACTGCAAAAAATGACTTTCTTACGTAGTATTTTTGTCTTGTTTTCAGTAGAAATATCTAATTTTTTTAAAAAATCAAGATACATTTTCTTAATGAGCAAAATGACCTAAGAAAATAAGTCAAAAATTATACAATTTAAGTGAATTTGTGCTTAAAAAAGCAAAATTGTCTGCCAATGGGGTGAGAAAATTGTAATTAAATTAAGTGTTTAAGAAAAAAGACAACTTACTTTTAGATTTTTTTTCCTCACCCCATTGGCAGATATTTTTGCTTGTTTAAGGTTTAAATTTACTTAAATTCTATATTTTTTCTATATTATTTTCTAAGGTCATTTTGCTCATCAAGAAAAAACATCTTAATTTAAGAATTTTTAGATATTTCTACTGAAAACAAGACAAAAATACTACGTAAGAAAGTCATTTTTTGCAGTGTAGGGCTACGTAATGATTAATGCAACTAATGCTAAATAAAGGTTTTTGTTTACATCATCTATGTGTATATACTGTTTACAAAAATTATGTATATAAATAAACAACCACACATGCATGTATATATTTAAGGAACACTTACATGTGTACAAGCAAATTTTTCTTGAATTTAGTGTTTAAAAAAAATTCAAGATTTTTTTGCTTACCCCATTGGCAGATTTTTTTGCTTGTTTTATGCACAAAATTACGGAGCCCCTAAGGGGACATGGAGCAAAAAAAATAAAGTTTAGTTTCATGTGCTCACGTGAAACTTTCATGTGCTCACGCGAAACCTTCATGTGCAGATTTTTTTTTTAAGTTTCGTTTCACGTGCTCACGTGAAACTATCGCGCGCATAGGTGTCATTTACACTGGGGACGCTGGGGACATGTCCCCACCACTTTTTGAAATGGCTGATTTTGTCCCCATCACTTTTTGAAAGCATTTGGTTAAAATGTTCTGAAAAATCAAACAATACCTGTGCAACTTACACTGGGTAAATGACTTTCTTACTTAAAAATTTTAAGATTTTTTTTCTTGAAATTAAAATCTGACTTTCTAACTTAGTATTTTTGTCTTGTTTTTAGTAGAAATATCTAAAAATTCTTAAATCAAGATGCTTTTTCTTGATGAGCAAAATGACCTAAGAAAATAAGTTTAGTTTTTAGACAAAATATATACAATTTAAGTAAATTTGTGATTAAAACAAGCAAAAATATCTGCCAAAGGGGTGAGAAAAAAATCTAAAAATAAGATTTCTTTTTTTCTTAAACACTTAATTTAAGCAAAAATTTTTTCACCCCATTGGCACTATATTTTTGCTTGTTTTAAGCACAAATTCACTTAAATTGTATAGGTTTTGTATAAAAACTAGACTTATTTTCTTAAGTCATTTTGCTCATCAAGAAAATACATCTTAATTTAAGAATTTTTAGATATTTCTACTGAAAACAAGACAAAAATACGAAGTAGAAAGTCAGATTTTCAAGAAAAAATTCTTAGTATTTTTGTCTTGTTTTCAGTAAAAATATCTAAAAATTCTTAAATGTAGATGCGTTTTCTTTATGAGCAAAAATCTAGTTTTTAGACCAAAAATATCAAATTTAAGTGATTTTCTGCATAAAACAAGCAAAAAAATCTGCCAATGGGGTAAGCAATTTTTTCTTGAATTTTTCTTCAATTTTGTGTTTAAGAAAAATGTTCAAGATTTTTTTGCTTACCCTATTGGCAGATTTTTTTGCTTGTTTTATGCACAAAATCACTTACATTTGGTATTTTTGGTCCAAAAACTAGATTTATTTTCTTAGGTCATTTTGCTCATCAAGAATTTTAATTTAAGAATTTTTGATATTTTTACTGAAAACAAGACAAAAATACAAAGATTTTTTTTCTTGAAAATAATTTTTGCAGTGTACGACTGGTTTTGTGGTCCAGGGTCACATATGTTGCGTTGTGTGCTTATAGTGTGTTTTCTTTTATATATATAATGAATTTCATTGTAACCATTGACTTAATGCACTGCTGTTTTCTACGGTATGGTGCTTTGGCACTATTCGGTTGAGCTGGTGTTGCAGGGACTGTTATATGTGCAGTCGACATTGTTGAGGGTTTTATGCTGAGTATTTTTGTGTTGTTGACCGGCCTACACTATGCCCATTTTTGATGCGCCGTTTTTCAGTATTTTTCCCGTCCTGTTGTAATGTTTTTTCATCTGATCTTTTGTCCCCACCACTTTTTAACACAAACTGACGCCCCTGATCGCGCGCGCACGTGAAAGCGAAAGTTTCACGTGCGAGCGCGCGCGATAGTTTCACGCGAGCACGCAAAACTAAACTTTAGATTTTTTTTACTCCAATGTCACCTTAGGGGCTCGGTACAAAATTACTTACATTTGATATTTTTGGTCTAAAAACTAGACTTATTTTCTTGGGTTGTTCTGCTCATCAAGAAAAAGCATCTTAATTTAAGAATTTTTAGATAGTATTTTTGTCCTTTTTTCAGTAAAACTAAGAATTTTTTTCTTGAAAATCATTTTTTGCAGTGTATAAATTTTTTATATTTATATATCATTTAACTTATATATAAATACTTTATATATAATAAGTATATATATATTATTTATACATGTATGTCTGTGTATTTATATATACATAAGTATTATACACAGTACACACACACACATATATGATGTAAACAAAAAATATTCTGCAAACGATTAGTTGCAATTAATCGGTATGCAACCCTGGCTGTATGCCTTAAATAGAAACTGAAATACAGAAATGAGCAATATTTTGACATACCAACCCCTCTTAACACATTTCAAAAGAAAAGAAACCAAACAATAAAAGCACCCGTTAAAGGTCATGTGCTGTTGCCATCTGCTCCATTGAGAAGAGAGAGTAATCCCTCGTAACGATCAGCTACAGACGCAGGGTGCTGCCGTTCGCCAGAAGAAACCACGCATATTATTGGTGTGCTTTTGTATGAATTACTGAATGTCAATGACACATTGAGTGGCTTTGTAAACTACACAATAATTATAGACACAAGTTATTTGAATTAATGAAAGTGATGCTTTTCTCCTAAAAGCTAGGCTGGAAAAGTCTGTCACGAGATATCTTATTTATAATAGGCAATACAGCCAAGTTGTCTTTTCACCAGTCATCGCGAGATGCTGTGATATTATTTTCAGATATTTTTAAATCTGACCCTTTGCCATTGTGGGTATTGCTGTTTCTTTTCATAGACTTGCTAAATGGAGAGCACAAGAGAGTGTGCACTCATCTATGCGGTAGGTCAGGGTTGTTAAGCCGGCAGTGTCATTATCTAGAGATTACTTCTGTGTTTAATATTACACCCATCCTCCTTTTGTGAAGACTCATGCCAGTCATCTTTATCTAAATGATGACCATGTACGTTGCATTCACAGAAAAAAGTTGAGTCGTTGAGTAGCAGTTTTTCTTCACTGATTATTTACATTTTTTCAGCTTTGGGTACACTCAATCCTTGAGGCAGTGTTGCCAGTTAGGAAATGTCTAAGGATAGTATCAGAAGCTCAAAATTATGGTATTTGGTTAGAAGAAAAATATCGTACACAAGTCAAACCAGCGCTGTTTTTATCTCCATCCTTCCACCAAACCTAACACTAAACCCAACATTTCACAGTATTAAGGCCATAGCTGTATTCCATCTAGCCGTGACCACCGTTTTTATCCTAATCCTACCCTAGGTTAGGTTTAAGCCGTAGCTGTATCTCTTCTAGCCAAAACCAAGAGATGGAAGACATGCGCAATAGGTATTCACGTTTTCCTCACAATTATGATGGTAGACATAGGATCCTTATAGAGGCCCTACGATAGATCGGCCATTTCAAGTGTCACAAAATTAGGAAATTATCGTACATTATATATATTTTTTCATTATTGATGCTACAGAGGTCAAAATGATGGTACAGATACAATAATTATTATACATCTTTCAACACTGTGTTGAGGTTTGGTCTTAAATTAAGGTTTAAATTTTCCGGGGATTGTCCCGTTTTTTGGTGTTGTGTCCCCAACTGGAGCTGTCCCTGGAAATTTCCCTGTTTTACAGGAAACCAAAACAACCAGCAAATACACTGAAAAACCCAATAAGCAGCGTTTGTAGTACCAGACCGGAGCAATCATGTTATGATTCATTTTACCAGCAGAGGGGGTCGTGAGCTACACTGATTTCTTACTTGCGCGCCACTGATTTAGCAAGAAGAATTTACTACGAGACACATGAGAAAGCATCTTCAAGTTATCATCAATCAAGTTATCATAAGATATGAAAACAGTTTAAGTTATCGGGGGTTAAGGTAACCACTCATGTTAAATTAAAGTAATAAACCAATTAAGTGAACTGAACACAGCATGGTACCGAGCATTTGCTTTGTGTAGGCTAATATGTTTACATTTTGCATTATTCCTTCTGTTCTTCACATTTACAATGAAATCAGCTTAAGTAGTACCAGTTTTGATGAGGTATGTCATATTTGTGCACGAAATAAAAAAAAGGAAAAAATAGATTTAGGCTACAAAATTGTTCAATTAATTGAATTAAAAAAACTAAACAAAAATTACTTTCTTACTTAGTATTTTTTTCTTGTTTTCAGTACAAATATTAAAAAATTCTTAAAACAGGATTCATTTCCTTGATGAGCAAAATGACCTAAGAAAAAAAGTCTAGTTTTTAGACCAAAAATATTAAATTTGTGCTTAAAACAAGCAAATATATATATATATATATATATATATATATATATATATATATATATATATATAATTTACCCCATTGGCAGATTTTTTGCTTTATATTTTTTTTGTCTTAAATCTAGATTTTTTTCTTAGGGGATTTTGCTTATGAAGAAAATGCATCTTAATTTAAGAATATTTATATATTTGTACTGAAAACAAGACAAAAATACTAAGTAAGAAAGTAATTTTTGCAGAAAATGTTTTGTCCCCATTTTTTTATTCATAGAAAACAACAAATTAGATTTTAATGATATTTTAACCATTGAACTAGGAAATGTCCCCTGTTTTCATTTAAAAAATCTGGGCCTTTATGTCAGTGGTTCTTAAACTCTTCAACATGCGCCCCCCTTGTGTAGGGTAAATCCCTTCATTACCCCTGTGTCTGATGTCTGTAATGAGACAGAGTTTATGATGGGCGCCCTGGCACTATCTTGCACCCCAGTTAAACTTATTCCCCGCCAGCCATTTTTTGAAAAGTTGCCAGCATTTTTTTTGTGATTTTCACAAGTTTCACAAAATGCCTTCCAGGAAAATGTTATTCTAAAAATATATAAACATACAAATATATCAAATGAAAGAACAGAGCCTCTGCTTTAAAAACAAAAACAATAAACAAACAAAGAAAACGAGAAAAAAACGTTTCATCCTATCTATATTTTTTTCTATGCTTATAAATTCTTAAATATGGGTATCTTCTTTAAAATACACATTTTTAGCAAAAAACTTAACTAATGGCATTTTTGTGAAGGAATTTTGTTAGGGATTCAGCAAGATTATCAAAACATACACAGAGTTTAAAATGAGTAAATAACATTTTGGCTTCAGTTTTTTCATAAATTGGGTAAATTCATCATCTAGTGGATGATCGCAGTATTGCAGATTAACATAAAAATTCATCAGGAACATGTTTTTTTATGCAAATGTTTTCTCTTAATTGACGAGATAACTCATCAATGGCGGGGAAAGAGTTAAGAAGCACTGTTTCATGTGATTGTCTGATGTTTTTCTTGTACACTCTTTAAAATAAAGGTGCCAAAAGGGTTATTTGCAATGATCCCACCGGAGAATCCCACTTTAGGTTCCCTTTTTTTTTTGAGACTTTAATCAAGGATTCCTACAGGTTTACTTTTTCATAGTCGGTCGAATGTTTTATTCCACAAAGAAAAACTTTAGATGTAGACATTTCTTTATGAAACCATTTAGCTCAAAATGGTTTATCTCTGACATTGTGAAGCACCTTTATTTTTAAGAGTGTACCGAAAGTAAGGTTGTTGAACCGAGTTGGCATATCGTTTACGGTGCTTTACTGCGCTCAGTTGCTGCTTCCAAAACAGACCCTGAGGATTGAAGTAAATAAATGAGGTGAGCGTTGCATTCCAGCGTGGCCGCGGCGCTCTTTGCCTGTAGCTTAATGGAGCGCAGCGGGGAAGCTCAAGCCCTAGTCACACGCTAGCACAGACACATATGGCATATTGCCACACACACTCGACCACAAACAAAGTGACCCCTGAGCCTTAAAACAAAAGCACTTGAAATGGCCGTGAAATATCACACAGGGAACATTTGTACCGCCTGAATGCCCGACCCGAGACGTGACGCTGATGTAGTTCACAGTGGAGCACGTTTTAGAGGACCACTCTTTTGTTATCCCTCATGGAGATGCTATCTTTAAATAGGCACTGTCTTCTCACGTGGTATGGATCGGGAACTCTGTCAGCGGGAATGGATGACGGAGGGTTTCACCCACACGCTTACTCAACTTGGATACAGGGGGAAGCCTTCGAGGTGCTACGGCGTCCTTTGTTAATCTGGTGACAGGTTTAGTCTGTCGAACAAAAGGAGTCTGCTACCTGCCTTACTTGTGAAAGAAGTTGATAAGGATCTTAATGGCATGGGCTTTCGTACAAAACCATGCGCCTCATTTAGCTGTGTTATTATTAGTGGGGTGTAGTGATATTAGTTTTGTAAATGAATTAGAGACAAAATAGAGCATTGCCTTAATGGCACAAAAGGTCATGAGTTTGAACCCCAAATTTTGTATTTGTTGAATCACACATAAGTCACAGAGCTTCTGATGGGGGGGGGGGGGCGTGTCCCCCACTACCGGTCCTGGCTATGATGCTAATATTTCTTTAGTCAGTGTCATACAGCTCTCATGGTCTCTACATTTCTGAAAACAGACTTTGTCTCAGTCAATCTGTTTAATGAAAAACAGCACCTTTTCTTTTTTTGAGACAAAAGGCTTGCTTGGTAGCTTTTGAATAACCGCATAGAGTTTTCAAAATGAGGGGTTTTTGAACAGCCATTGTTAAATTTCCAGGAATAAATGGAGACTATTATAATCATTGTAGTTCTTTGTCATTCAAAATACTCTGATTCACGCAAGGCAGTAGTAGCGGTTTATTGACTTGACCGGCTGCTATTGAGTGATCGTTTTTCTGTAATGAACTGCTCTAAGCTGTGTAAGTATCGAAAAAAAGCTGAAGCCCCGGTAGAGCGCTGTGCCCTTCGGCACTGTAGCAGCGCCATTCCAAGAGATTTATTTCCACGCTGGGTGCCTGGCAGGCTCCGGTCCTCAGCAGTAAATACTTTTATAGGTGGGCGTTCAACTAAAGCCTTTTGTAAAGCTGCCTCAGTCCATCACATGAATGAAAAGCATGTTGAAATGTGATGAAATGTGATTAGTGCACTAATTACAGATGCTAATTGTTGTCATCCCTCAGGCTTTGCTAATGGGTCTCTGTGGAGTTCTCTGAGGCGGCTGCGATGTTTGCTAGGATGTAACTCTGGTGTGGGTTTAAAACAGAAAATTTGGGCTTCTCTCGACACCGTAGCCCTTCGGCTGACCTTTTGACCTTCATCACGAAAATAGGCTCAGGGTTCAATTTGGAATTTAACTATTTATTGTGTAATAACACTGGAAAATGGGCCCAATAGGATTCATGTTATGGTTTGGTAACTTAGGATAAAAAGTGACTAAGCAGTGTGTGGTTGAAATCTACCCAGGACAACATGATCTCATGAATTTTCGTGGGATAGTCACAGAGTTTTGCTCATTTTGCATTCTCATGGATCTCCGCATTTTTCCGTGGCATTCTCATGGATCGGTTACTCAACTGTTTTGTCCTATTTTCTTACCATTGTCACTTCGGTTTAGGGTTAGATTTACATAAAATGACATCCTTACCCAAACCCAACTCTAACCCCAACGCCAGGCGACAATTGTTTAAAGTTTAGAAAATATAAAATAATAAATTGTATAAACCCATACTTAAAGTGACATACTAACGCAAACACCAAATCTAATCCTAAACCGAAGCGACAATGGCTTGAAAATAGGAAACAACAGTTGAGTAACCAATTTGTAAGTAGAAAGTCCGTGGCAGGGCCACGGAAAAATGCCGAGATCCGTGAGAATGCGTAAAAAAATGAGCAAATAATTCTGTGACTATCCTACGGAACTTTGTAAGATCATGTTGACCCAGTTGACCTATGTCAAGATTTGAGCATTAGTTAGCTGTTTTAGTTCATAACACATTTGTTGTTCTATATATAACTTTGTGGACCAATGAGATTTTACTGTGGGCGGTGCTTTCCAGCATGATGCAATCAAAGAGGCGAGGTTTAGCTGGTTCGTGTAAGCTTTATCTAGTGACATATTTATGGCATATATATCTTGCATTTATGATGCTTTTATCCTAAATGACTTTGGATCAACCCCATGAGCAGAAAATCCAGAAAGATTTTGATAACCTATTTTATTTACTTAAATCTTAAACGTTTCACATTCCTTTTCTATTCTTGTGAATAAAATTCATGGCTTATTTGAATATTCTGTATGTGTGCATGATGCACTCCCAGAATGCGCAGCAGGGGTGGTGACTGGTGAGAATGGTTTCTGTAGGAGACATCACAGAAATATCAAGCCAATTTGCTGGAAGGCTTGAAACTTAATTAGCAATTCTTACTAACGAAAAACAAATAAAACTTGTATGAACACAGTATGTTGACTTCGAAAGCACTGATGCTTTAACCAGCTAAATTAAAAGCTGTGGCTGTATGTTATTGTAGCAGTTGGTGGAGCAAGCAATGCAAAAATCATGGGTTTGATCCCAGGGAACACACATACATTATAAAAATTCCTTGTTGAACTTACATTTTTAAGTTTAATCAACATGAATTACAATTCATTTCAACTTTGCTGTAAATTATAAAAAAACAACTGAAATCAACTTTAATCAAATTTATAGCAACCCTTCTCTAGTCAAGAAAGTTGAAAATAATTGTAAAAATGTAAGTGCAACAAGAATTTTTTTAAAGTCTAGTGACAAAAAAATATGTATAGGTTGAATGCACTATAAGTTGCTTTGGATAAGAGCATCTAACTAATGCGTAAATGTAATGTAAACCTTTTCAGACCTTTCCTGAAATAGCTTTTGTTCTGCTTTGACTAAATTATTCAATATCATTTTTCTTCATACATAAAGATTTTGGTTGTGTGAATGTCTGATGAGGGAAAATTAATAATTTACACATTTAAGTGTCACAGAGAGACTACAGTTAAAGAGAAAAAAAATAAAAGAAATATAAGACAATATGACAACATTTTTAAATGTTTTAGTAGGAAGTGGTGTGCACGGCGGAGGAAACATTTTGTTTTGGTAGGATAAGGACTTTTAAGGGGCGTGTACACCAAAGCGCTTAACTCGCCGCCAGCGTTTTTTAAAATGTTGCCAGCCAGCGCCAGCGTTTTTCATGATTTTCACAAAAGTTTAATGCCTTCCAGAAAATGTTCTTCTTTAAATATATTATACCAAACCATACAATATATATACCATACAATATACCAAATAAAAAAGACCCTCTGATTAAAAAAAAAAAAAAAACAACGTTTCATCCTACCTTCAGTAGTTCTTTTGTAATCAGCTTTTGAATATGGGTAGGTTTCTGCAAAAACACCACATTTTGGGCAAAAAGCAGAGATAATTCAATTTTTGTGATGGACTTTTCATAGAGATCCCATTCAGAGCGATCTTTAAAACAGACACGGACATGCAGACACTTGGCATAGGGAAATACTTCCGGGTTTAAAATATTGCGGAAAGCCGGAAATACTTGGCATTGGCAGGAAAGCGTTTTCTTTTGATTGACGAGATATCTCGTCAATGGCGGCGAAAGAGTAAACGTCAGGCGGACGCCAACTTTAGGTGTTGCAGTTTTTTTTAGCTTTGATTGCTATGATGCTTTGTTTATCAGTCATTGTACGATGCACCAGTTGGTTGTTGTGATATTTGTCCCGCCCATACTCAACTGTGATTGGACGGCCGAGTGAGAAGTGACATTGATGAGCTGAGCATTTCACGATCAGTGCAGACAAAACCTGCCAGCTGCTGGCATTTTTGAAAATCGTGGCCTTTCCATTGCAAACAATCAAAAACAAACTTCGGCCACTGGTGTAATGCCTTGGTGTGCACGTCCCCTTAGTGCGGTGGCAGAGCGTTTTTAGGCCTTGATTATTTTTAAAAACGTGCTACATAACTTATTTGGGTTAAAAATAAACAAAAATAGTTATTGAGCAAATCAGTGTTCAGAACCGACTTCTTAGCTTTCGGTAAGCTTACAAAAATGACTTTGAGCTGTTGGGTATTTTGCATCAGTTTGATGTCATTTCAACACACATAAAAAGAAAAAAAAAATAGTAAGTAAAATAACCTGCAGTGTAATGCACCAAACAAAGATGGCGATAGAGAGGCAAAAGCTAGTGATTGCAGCTTTAACTAAAAAAAGCAAATTAACAAGAAATTAGAAAATACATAAAGAACTCACAGGATCTTTGTCTTTGGAAAGTAAATGTCATTATCGTAAATCAGATTAAGTCTGAACTCATTATCAATCCATTGAGATCTCAGAACATTTATTGCATATAAAGTGTTTAGGTCTAGAAAGGAAATCTATGGCACACTCAATATAATTACATAGTTAACAGCTTAATGAGTCTCTATGGCTAATTAATCTCCTGACATACAGTAAGATATATGCTTGTCCCTGCTGCTAAAAGGTTAAAAAAGAACAGAGAAGCTATAATTTAATAGTAATTTTTACATGGTTTATCTACTGTCCCGCAAAATCTTATTGTATTTGTAATTTAAATCACATAACTGTTACATCAAAATCTGCTTGTGACATCAAGTCAGCTACTGTACATTATTGTTCAACGTGGGTTGGTTTTCACAGAGGTCTGAAGATCATTTGCCCGTGAACGTACTATGTTACACTACTCATTTCGAAGGAAAAGTGACATCAGCTTTGCAGACCATTACTCTGTATCATTGTTTATATGAGAAATCACTTAAAAATGTTACACCAGTGCATGCACAATTATTGATTGTTTAGCAAAAAAATTGGGTTAACATCTATTATTAGTCCAGATAAACAGCAGAAGATCTGGGAGTATCAGTGTGTATCCACAATGTGGATTTACAGACCCATGAACACCTGTATTTACTCATAGATTTGTGTGTCGATGTGTGTTTGAAGTATAATCGCTCTGCTTTTCTAATACGGAAACTCTGACTGTGTTAATCGTAGCGGCTTTGAGCCGACATCAAACGATTTCATCGGTTCACCTGCGGGGCCGCTGCAGACTGAAGCCCATTGTGACGGCCCGTTGACACACACAAAACACACAAACGTACACATTTCCCAGTGCCCTTGTTAAAAACACCCACACTTGTGAAACTGGTGAACAGGACATACTACTGGCTAAACTAAGACTGCATAGCTCTTACCTTTTAATACACTACTTGTGCATGAGTAATTTTTATTTAAAACCGCCAATCTGTTTCAAATCCGTTTTGTTTCCTTTATGACTCTATAGAGCGAAGTGAGTCGGTATCTAGTGCTCTCCCAAAGCTATACGTCTGAAAATCATCACCTTATAATAAAAACATCCATCACTTTTTAACACTGTAAAACTTCTTTCTCAACTGAATATGTCTATTATGCTAATAACAGCCGTTAGCTACACACACAGAGAACGCATTTCTATTATTCGCCTTCCCTACAGTTTTGGCTTATCACAGTTCTCACAATTACGACTTATTCAAAGATAAGCCTATAGACTGAGACACACAGTAATTATGCTTGGAGGGCACTTCGCATGCCACTGGGAGTCGGGAAAAGGTTCCGAGACTAGATGACATTCCTAAGGGAACGTTTTGGAGGACGGTACTACGTTCTTGCTGGTGGAGCCGAACTGGATGATTAGGTCTCAAGGGTGCCCGGGAGTTTAGGCTATTCAAGGTTAAACCGAGACGTTGGCTATTGTTAAAATGCTAAGAGTTTGCAAAGAGTTTGCTGTGTTGTGCCGCACATTTTGTATTTCTGTGCTGCCCCTTGAACAAAGTATCGCCACCGAGATTAGAGTCTAGATGAGCGTTGGGTTTTTTCTACACACTCTGTTTATTCATTATGACCTGACATTTTCTGTGCATTTTCGGAAAAAAACATAATCTCTTGGAGCGCATTGGCTCATCTCCATCTGCTCAGTGGCATTATGCATGCGCAGTCACTATTGTGTTTTAAGATGCAAATGCGTCTGGTGTCTCTCTCATACCTTGCTCTCACATCCTCTGTCTTAATGCACACTCACACTGAGCCGTAATGGACTGAAGGTCACTGTTAAGGCAATGCCAAGTTTGCGGTTTTTGTTTTGCTTGGTTTTTGTTTAAAATGATGCTTGGTATTTGGCAAGATTCATTTTTAATTTCTTCGTCTAAATGCATCTGCAAAAATACTCGGTCAATATAAACTTTTAGCATTTAGCAGTAGAACCCCAGATAGCAAGCAACCATTTAAGCAATGTTTAAAATGGTTGATTTGTCAATGTTTAACCAATTGAATTAATATCACATTTGCACCCTCCATTGATATGGCAAAAAAAATCAACAAATCACCATTATGGTGATCAGTGTGTGCTTTAGTTGGGCCCTTGACTTTTACTAAGTTCTCAATGTTCTCTATGTAATCAATACCGAATGAGATAAAGCATATTTGGCGTGTTGTCCAAGGTGAGGGCTCCGAGCTTGGAATATTTGAACCCAGAGTACCCCCCCCCCCTTAACTGGGATAAATGAAACTAGATAAGAGTGAGGTGATGGGGTGGAGGAGGGATGCTGCAAAAACTATCACGGGATAGAGGTGAGGGACTGCTTGGCACCTCTTCGCGCTGACTTATTGGACCACATGACCATGCTCATCCCGAACTTAGTTAAATACATTTTATTTAAATATTTATTTTCTTTTTTCATTGGTTGTATGTATAGAAAAGTACAAACATGTTAGTTTAAATTAGTTTACCTTCTAAGTGTGTTTTTATAAATCTGAAAATAACATTCCTGACAATGATTCCAACTAGCACTGTAATATCATTCACTTTGTACACATTATTAACACAGCAGACCGAAGAAATATTATTTAGGTAAATCTACAATGATTAAATTACTTGATCACATTATATTTTAGTTTTCTTTGCCATGACAGATGTATTATTAAACACTGATTCAACAGCCAAAGAAAACTTAACATTAAAACAAAAGTCAAGGGCACAACTAAATCAAATACTGATCACCATAATGGTGGTTTGTTTTAACATTTTTTTCAAACATGATATTAATTCAATGGGATAAACATTGACAAATCAATGTTTTTATAATTGTTTCAATGGTTGCTTGCAATCTGGGACATGCTTTTCAAATTAGCTTTTATAAAAATTGGTAACACATCATTGGTGTTTACTGGTTTGCATTAGGTTTCCTCGAATGCCGGTCTGCCGCTGGCCCATTTGCACCAAGAATTTGGCTCACGGACGCCACGTCTATTCCTGTATGTTGGTTTGGCAGCTGCGTATCCCTCCCATTTGCATCCATAATTCCCTGGCAGGCTGTCACATCACTCTTCGCCGCTGCCGTCCCCTCTTTGCTTTCGAGCCAGATCCCAGATGTAGCAATTCCTAAGCAGTAATTTGTTTGGGAAAGAGAGTTAATTAGTCTTGGTCCGTAAGTCATGTTGCCCTTGAGTGTTATTTGTTTATCTGTGTTTGCGTGTGGATGCTTGCAATGTTACATCCATCTTTTGGGGAAAAAGTGAATGGAAATCCAAGAAACTTGTAGGAGACTCCCAAACAAACACAGGGATGATACGTCGCGTGTTTGCTCCAAGCTTTGCCTCCGGAGATGTTTTTAATGATTATAGTGTTTTAGTTGGAAATTGATACACAACTGAACATCGCCTTCAGCGTATTTATACGCATTACACTAAATACACCTGTGCTTGAAACCTTTAATTATGTTCCTATGAGAGTAAGTATTGTAGGTACGGTAGCACATGTTATAGAGAGAAGTAATACAAAGCACCGCATACTGAGGTGAATACAAATATGCAAATTAATTTTACATAAAAATTGTTTATGCAAAATAGACCACATTAACAAAAGTTTGTTTATTGTTTAAACAGACAGGTTAAGCACCATTTAATTCAATAAGAGATTGAGTCACAATATTGCTATATGATTGGTTGCAAGAGTACTGCTTATATCAAATACATCTGACTGAGTACAGGAGGGAGATTTAAATCTGACCTAGCTAACTCCTATCTGAAATAATAACAGAAGGATACTGTAACCCACTTTCATCTTTCTGAATTTATCAGCTAATTATGAAATAATCTAAATTACACGGAAAATGGGAAGGATGAGGAGTTATTGTTGTGCGATGTTAAGGGAAGGGGTTGCTTTAAATGAAAACCTTTTTGCTCATATTATAAACCAGGAATGTGGAAAACCTGAGGCGAAATTACTTCGGTTAACTGTCAGATCGAGGTGACCCGGGTCATCATAGGTCACAGCTAAACTACTGAAGACACATAATAACACACATCAAAAACTCAAAAGCAAGGAAAGCTTTTAAGGCCAAATTGTACGTTGGACAAAAATATGGCTCAGATGGCTCTCCAGCGGACCACCCACCGACTGTCTGATGCATATAAGCACACAAACTGGCAGGGATTTTGTCGATCTGGCAAGCTCAGCTCTGATTCGCTGGAATGGGTGAAAAGTTTTTATTTTTTATTTTACTGCCTGGAAACAGTCCTGTTAAGTGCTCGTGAGGAAAAATGGTAAATTTGCCAAATTTTGTCTGGACTCAAGTCTTTGAAAGATACTTGTCTGATCGATGAAAATATTTTTCATTTTGTTGAACATTTTTTGCATCACTTTTGGACAGACAGAACTCCCACCTCTAAAAGGTAGAGCAGAACAGCTCACCCTCATACCATCACCAATTTATGACTTCCTTCTCTGCAGTTTAACACAAACAACAAATTTATATTAAAATGCTATTGTGTTTTCTTGGGGAAATTCCTTTTTGTAGTGTACATACTCTATTCCAGTAGGTCCCACCATTAAAATTTCTAACGATATGATGCATTGATGCCACACATAAAATATGCATATGAGATACATTTATTTTAACACTCTCCTCATCCTCATTCCTTGACCTAACTTATATCGAATACT